>CABHPQ010135878.1:26132-37504 GCA_902168405.1 Peromyscus aztecus
TCTCTCTCTCTCTCTCTCTCTCTCTCTCTCTCTCTCTCTCTCACACACACACACACACACACACACACACACACACACGCTTTAATAGGCAAGATCAAACTTCCATTACTGTGAGAGAATCCAGTTCCCAGCATAGTGTATCTTAAAGAGAGTTCCTGATCCCTAAGCAGTTCTCTTTGGCTTCAGAGTTGTTTAGATTGTTTTTTCCCCTTTCAGGAAAATGTCAGTTCATGGCAAAATTGAGGAGAAAGTAGAGAGACTTGACTCACATTCTCTATCCCACACATGCAGAGACTCTACCACCATTATTGATATCCCATACCAGAGTGGTTTGTTTCTTATAACCGATGAACCCACAGTGGTACATTATCCTCCAAAGTTCATGGTTTATGTAGTAGTCCAATGTCAGCATTGTATATTCTATGGATTTAGACATGTAATGTAAAGAATTTACTATGATAGTACCAAAAAAAGCAATCTCAATGTCTTAAAATCTGCCTATTTATTCTATCTCCCTCTCTCTCTCTCTTTTACTCTTTACAATCACAGATCTTACTGTCCTGATAATTTTACCTTTTTGAGAATGCCATCTAGTTGCAAACATATAATATATAGTCCTATAAGACTGACTTCTTTCACTCAGTAATATTTAAGTTTCATCCATGTTTTTTGCTTGGCTCAACAGCTCACTTCTTTTCAGTGCCTAATGTTACTCAGCTGTAAGTATCACAGTTTGTTTATCCATTTACCTGCTAAAAGGCAACTTAGTTGTTTCTGAATTTTTGCAAATTATGAACAAAGCTGCTGTAAGCTTCTGTGTACAGAGGTTTGCATTGACAGAAGTTATTGATTCACTTGGGGCAAATAACAAGCAGTGTGATAGCTGAGTAGTATTCTGAGGCAGTTGAGTTTTGTAAGAAATTGTCAATCTGTCTTCCCAAACAGGCATGCCATCTTGTATTTCCACCCTCTATGAATGAGCATACTCATGTCTGGATTTTGATATTTGGACTTCAGCATTCTAATAGGTGTGTGTTAGTTTTCCATTTTAATTTGCAGTTGCCTACTGGCATATCATGTCAATATCATCCCACATACTCTCAGATTATCTGCATATCTTTGGTAAGAGCTGTGTTCAATTCTTTTGACTTCTTTCAACTATGTTGTTTATTTTCTAATTATTGTTTTTTTTTGTTTTGTTTTTCGAGACAGGGTTTCTCTGTGTAGCTTTGCGCCTTTCCTGGAGCTCACTTGGTAGCCCAGGCTGGCCTCGAACTCACAGAGATCTGCCTGGCTCTGCCTCCCAAGTGCTGGGATTAAAGGCGTGTGCCACCAACGCCCGGCTTAATTATGGATTTTTAAGGAGGAATTTTGTATATAAAGGAGGCCTTTATAAGTATTTTCTCTGAGTTTTAAATTGTTTTCACATTCTCTTGATAATGTTTTTCTCAGAAGTTTTGAATTTTAATGGCACTCCTCTTGTCAATTATTTCTTTCATGGGTCCTGCCATTGGCATTATATCTAAAAATAGTTGTCACATCCAAGGCAATCTAGGGTTTTCCTACATTATCTCCTGGGAGATTTACTGCTGTGTACTTCCACTTAGATTTATGATTTGAGTTCTTTTTAATGAAAAGTGTAAGGTTTGGACCTGAATTTTCATTTTTTTTTGTTAATGTGTACATGTCAAGTGGTTCAAGCCTGATGTCTGCAAACTGTCTACTCACCCTCTCTCCTTGTGCCTTTCTAAAATGCCAGTTGATCACTTGTGTGGTCCTATTTCTAGGTTCTCTAATTTTTTTTATCATTGGTCTATATTTAGTCTTTTACCAATATCATAGTATTAATAGTTGTAGCTTTCTGGCAGTCTTTTTTCCTTTTATATTCATCTCTCTCTGTTTCTATCTCTGTCTCTCTGTCTGTCTCTCACACAATCTCTGTGTGTGTTGTGATGAATGTGTATATGAATTTTTCATATGTGTGGGTGCATGTGTGCATATGCTAGTACTCATGGAGGCCTAACTCTGATATCAGGACTCATTTTCCATCATGTTTCCACCTTATTCATTGAGGCAGGGTCCCTCAGTCAAACTCAGGGCTTGCTAATGTGGTTAGTCTTGCTGGCTAACTTACACTGTGGAATGCCTATCTCTTCTTTCCAAGGCTAGAATTACAGGCTGACATGGCCACCTTTAGTCTTGTGCCTTGTGGCAGGGTCCTGTGCTGTTCCCTTTGGGGTAGTGGGCAAGTAGGTGCAGAGTCAATGACACAGACCCTGAGAGGATGTCGAAACAACAAACTCAGTTTATTTAGGAAGAAGCAAGTCTTAAATACCCCCCACCCCATCCTGGGGAAAGGTCTGATGAATATGCATCTGCTAGTGTGACATGGCTGCCTCTAATAGGTGTAGGTAATCTCAGATCCTGTCTCAGCTGCTGTTGCTGAGGCCCTTAGGCAAACTCAGGTTGGCTCTCAGGAAGTATCTTATTACTGGTTTGGCTGGCTGGCCCTCAAGCCTGTTAGGTCTGAGTCATCACAAAGTGCCTCTCCATATAAATTTTAGAATCAGTTTTCAACATCCACAAAATACCTTGTTGAGATTTTTTGTGTGTATTGCCTTGGATGTACAGAGGAGTTCAGGAAGGGCTATTATCTTGACAATATTGAGTCTTCTTATCTATGAACAGGATCTACCTCTCCACGATGTCCTTTTCTTTGTTCATAGCTTTCCTCCTATATTGTATCCATTACTGTATTTGCCATACACATTTGATTTTGGAGGCCATTAACGTAAGTGGTAGTGTGTTTTTTTTTTTTTTATAATTTATTTTATTTTATTTTACAACATAATTCAACTTTACATATCAGTCATAGGTTCCCCCGTTCTCCCTCCTCCCGCCTCGTCCTCCTCCCCCCCTCCCACCCCGTCCCCCTGCCCACCCCCATTTCCATCTCCTCCGAGGCAAAGACTCCCCCAAGGATTGAGATCAACCTGGTGGACTCAGCCCAGGCAGGCCTAGCCCCCTCCTCCCAGGCTGAGCCAAGGGTCTCTACCAAGCCCCAGGTTTCAAACAGCCAACTCATGCACTGAGCACAGGATCCGGCCCAACCGCATGTATGCCTCCCAGACAGATCAAGCCAATCAACTGTCTCACCCATTCCGAGGGCCTGATCCAGTTGGGGGCCCCTCAGCCATTGGTTCACAGTTCATGTGTTTCCATTAGTCTGGCCACTTGTCTCTGTATTCCATCCATCTCCGGTCCCAACAACTCCCGCTCACACAAACCCTTCTCCTTCTTGCCAACTGGACTCCCGGAGCTCCACCCAGGGCCCGACCATGGATATCTGCATCCAGCTCCCGGTGGTAGTGTGTTTTAATTTTAGATTTCTCCTGTTCATTATTAATGTGTAGGAAAAACAATATTAACTTTCTGATATTAAACTTGTGTATTGCAGCTAGATCATTATCACTTCCAGGAGAATTTCTTGGGAGTTGTTTTTTGAGAGATGTTTGGTTTTCTTTTTCTGGTATGTGAGTGTGGTGGGGGGAATATTAAATTTTTTTTTTTATAGATCACCATGCCATCTGCAAACAAAGACAGCTTTACTTACCCCTTTTCAATATAAATACATTTTATTAATTGCTAAAATATTACTGTATTGTTTAGGACTTCTAACATGGTGTTGAAAAACCTCATATCTGATCTTAATGGAAAACATAGTTTCTCTCCTTGGGTGTGATGTTATAGTGGATTTTGTCTTGTTTGCTTTGTAGACTTTCTCTGTCATGTTACAGAAGCTCCCTCTCTTCTTAATTTGTTGAGAATTTCCATCAGTAATGGATGTTGCATTTTTATGACCTTTATTATACAACTGTTGATATCATTATGTGACTTTTCTCTTTTAACCTATAATGTTCTGGGTTACAATAAATAATTGAGATGATTTTAGTTAGTAGTGATATGTAATTCTCTTTGTATGTCATTAGACTCAATTATATGATGTTTGTGGTGATTTATTTCTGTGTCTGTAGAGTACAATGGTCTGTTTTTTGTTTTTGTTTTTCTCATAATGACCTTTTCGGGATTTGGCTTGGAATGGTGATAGCAATGTAGAATGAGTAGGAAGAATGTACTCTACTTATGTCTTCTGAAAAAGATTATAAAAGTTTGATATGATGTCTTCCTAAATAGTTGTTAGAATTAACTTGTGAAACCATCTGTGTCTGGTGGCTTCTGGTTTTAGAAGTTTTAAATTATTGACTCCATTTACTTAATAGATACCAGTTTATTCACAATGTCTACTTCTTCCTATGTGGGTTTTAGAAGACATTTCTTTCAGAGAATTAGTCTGTCTCATCTAAAGTATCAAAGTTGTGAACATAGGGCTTTCATATTTATTTATTATTTTAATTTCCATGGGATCTGTATTGATGCTTCTGTTTTCATTTGTGAAAATAGTAATTTGGGTTTTCTCTCTCTTTTTATCACTGTGGCTAGAAGTTTATTGGTTTTGTTGATGTTCTAAAAGAATCAGTCTTTTAAAAGTCACATTGATTTTCTCTGTTTTCAATTTCATTGATTTCTGCTCAAATTTTATTACTTACCTTCTGCTTACTTTGAATTTAATTTACTCTTTATTTTCTGGTTTCTTAAGATGGAAACTTAAGTTGGTGATTCTTCTTTATTTATAACGTATGCAACACAGTACTATAAATTTCCCTTTGGGTACATTTTATCTATATCTCTCATATTTCTATCTTACATTTTTTATCTTACTTAGTTCAAAACATGTTTAAATTTCTCCTGGGATTTCTTCTTTGACACATGTCTTTTTTAGAATACAAGTTTCTTGGGATTATCCATTGTTTTTCTGTTACATATTTCTAGTTTAATTCATTGTAGTCTGAGAGTAGATAATATTGCATAATTTCCATCCTCTTCAATTTGGCAGGGTGTATTTTCTGTCACAGATGTGGCCAATCTTAGTGAATGTTCTATGTAAGCTTTAGAGGAATGTATAATCCTCTGCTTTGAATAAACTACTCTATAGGTATCAAATATATTCAGTTGATTATTGGGTCTGTTGAATTCAACTATGTATATATTGATTTTCTGCTTTTTGGATCTGTCCATTTATGATAGAGGGGTCCTGAAATCCCCCATTGGAATAATGGAGTCATTTAATTTCTCCTCAAAGTTCTATGAATTTTTGCCTCATATATGCTGCCACTCTGATGTTAACTGAATACATATGGAGAGCTATTAATGACATAGCATTATCTATTAAACTTTTTATTTGTTTTATTTTAATTATGTATGTCTATGTCTATGTGTAGGTACATGCACCTGAGGACAGATAGTTGAGGATCAAGAAGAAGAAGTCAGATTTCCTGGATCTGGAGTTACAGGCAGTTGAAAGCCACTAGACATGGGCACTGGGAACTGAACTTGGGTCTTCTAAGAGAGAACTGATAAGCTGTGGGAGACCAGCTCCCACATTTATTTGCTTCTGGGACTCTTGGGGAATGAGTAATAAGAGACTTAGGTAGAAATAAAGAGGGGAGAAAAAGATAGAAAACACAGGATAGTGTTGGACCTGGATCCTTATCCACCAGCCCAGAACTTTATTCCAAGAGCTTTTTATAACAATGCCAAGGGGAGGGGAATAAGACCCCCCCTTGCTAGATAAAGGCAAGTATAGATCCTTACAAACACCTGGTACTCAAGCCCATGGTCCAATCAACCTCTTATACAGTCCTGCTGGGTAAAGCCACTAGGAAACTTAGTGGAACCCAACAGGTCCCTTTTCTTAATATTAAAAAACATAACAAAACAAAACAAAACAAAAAACCTCCCCATTAATTGCTCACAGAAATCTCCATAGCTGTCACACCTCCCAGTGAAGGAGTAGACGATGATAAAGACAGAATGTCATTTTGGGAATTGGTCTAAGATGATGACAGCAGTCTTAGGTACATCAAGCCCATTAAATCAAAAAACTCTTGATGCATCCAATCAAACAAATCAATAAACTCCTGATGCAACTTAAAGTCTCCCTTAGCTTCATCATTATCATTAACAGGTTAACATAATTCTAACAAAAATATTGCTATACATAATTACAATTATCTCAATCTTACATCTTAAAGCAAACTCTTAATAGAACCACTTGAATTTCTTGCTAACAAAACATAGGATAAACTTTTGATGTATTCACATCAAACTTAAATACTTCCTTAACTTCACCAAACCATGGTACATCAATATCAATAGGTTAACATAATAGCTCTAACATAAATATTATTATACACAATTATAATTCCTACAAACCTACATTCAAAAGTGATATTCTCAATATTAACCATTCACACTTTTCTACAAACCTACATTCAAAAGCAATTTCTTAATAGAACTATACAAAATATAACCTTAATCAACTCAAGCAACAAGAAAATATTTTTAATTAAATAGACTGAGGACTATTAACTTTCCCTTTTCTTTATAATTTTTTAAACTAATTCTCAAGCCTAGTTAGAAAAAAACCAAATTTCTCTATTCAAACAGTTCCATTTTTAACACAAAACCAGTTCCATAAAACAGTTCCATAAATCATTAACATTGATAAAGTCTATATGCATAAGTAAATTCCAAATTGTCCCATTGCAATGAAATCATTACTGTCCATTTCATTTCTTAAGCTCAAAAAGTTCAAAAGAATAAAGTCTGGTACCAGGTCTTCCAAATATGAAGAAACATTTCTCACAACGAAAACCTTTTTGCATATAACAATTTTAGTTCAAACAAGCATCTCTGCAGCTTTGGTTCTCAGGCCAGAAACACTTTCAGTTACAGCAGCATTTACCAGGAAACTTAGCCTCAGGGAGAAGTAACTGTCATAGTAACTGAGCTGCTATGAGTTCCTCCAAAAAAGCTCTCTGCCCAGGGAGCAAACAGAATCTGAAAAGTTTTTGCTGCTAGCTCTGTTCACTCTTTTACAACTTTTACAGTCCCGATCTGTCTGTGCCGTCCCGTAACTGGGCTGTTCCCAGGACCCCTGTATCCTGAGACTAGAGGGCTATCAATAACCTCATGACACAGGGACTAAAGATTCTTCCAGCTGCTATGGGTTGAACTGTGGCTTTCCTACAGCAACCCTGGCTCCAGGAGGAAAACCCAGCTACTACAAACTGTGGCTTCCTTGGGTCCCATTACCTCCTTCACCTGGTCCTGTGCTTAGCACCTTGCATCCAGAAAACCTCCATCTACTGTCCTCCTTGCACAGCTGCATGTAGCCCCATTGCAATTCCATGGTTCCTGTCAAACCTTGCTGCTAGGCGCTCATCTGTGTCTCAGCAGTTTCCACAGTGCCCCAGTCTGGCTGTTCAGCCCAGAGCATGGCTCTCACCTCCACAGCTCCCTAGGCTCCAGCACATCTCAGCTGCTCATCTGGCACTGACACCACTCTGCTCTCAGCCTGCCACAGCACCTCTGCTGTCTCACCTACTTGGCTCTCCACCTCTCCCATGGTGTCTCAGGCTCCAGCAACCAGTGATTGTGGCTCCAGCTCTGAGAGACAGACCTGCTCTGGAAGCTAGGGTCCAAAGTCTATGCTGCACTCCAAACCACCGCCCGCAATTGGCCTCTCTTGTGGCATAGTGTTTCCATTCCTCACAGTGGCTTTTCCATGGCAGAAAGCTTGCAGAGCCTTGGGCACCTACCCCCACCTGTGCTGTGCTGATGTTCTGAAGGTCTCAGCTATGGACACCTGGCTAGGGCAGTCACTCATGCTCTGCCACTTCCTTCTGAAGCTGGCAGTCTCTGAATCTGTTTTTTGCAGTTGTTGGCAGCTTCTGGAACTGCCAAGTTTACAATCTGCTATGGACACTGTTTTCTGCATCCCAGGTTCCACTTGTACTGGGGGGAGAACCTACTCTACTCTAAATTATTTTTTATTAAACCTTCACCATATAATCCCTCTATTACACCTTCACCATGTCCCTAGACCTAAAGCCTGTATCCTACCCTAATATACATAAGCCTACATTTTTATGACTTACTGTATTTATACTTCTTATTTAAACTTACATTCTCTAGGACTACTTCATAAACCTTAACATCTAGAAGAGATCTCTGAACTATTATCACTTTATGTATCACATATCTCTTAGAAGCACTATTTACCAAACTTATTTAAGAGAAAACTATAGAACTATTAGAAAGACTCTCTTAGCAGAACTTAGCAAACATGTATAAGAGATATCTTAACACCTATAAAAGATTTCTTAGCTAAACTATTAACAAGACCGGAAGTACGCAAATCATTTCTAAAGTTCAGAGTTTAGAGTAAAGTTCAGAGTTTATCGTCAGCTTTGATATCATTCTGAAAGTTCTCCTAAAAGTTGGAAACAAGAGCCTAATTCTTCAATGGCTCTCCCTCAACCTGGGGATTTATTGAGTGTTGTTGCTAAACAGTACTTTATGCATTCCAGATCTTTTATAAAAACTCTATTAAGAACTATCTTGGTTTACAGCAAACCCAAAAAAGAAGAAAAAAGATGAGGAAAAAAACCTCCTAAGGAACATTCTATTTTTGAATTGCTCAGCTAGCAACTGCACAACAGTCAATTTACCATCAGGAGAAGATAATTGTCTAAGTTTCAGTGGGGTTCTGGACCTGCATCATTCAGCAGGTTCCCCTACTAGACTATTTGTCTTGAAAGCTTAATGTATTTCTAAGTGACTTCACTGCCCTTATAGGTAGCTCGTTGTACAATATAGTGTCATTATTAAGGCTGTAATTCTTGGGGTAAAGCTATTTTTTTCCCAGTCATCTTTCCTGCCAGGTTCTCTAAGCTGTTCCAGAACTGGCAGAGAAGTACTCTGCGGTAGATGGCTTCTTAGCTAGGGACTGTTATTTTTCCCATGCTTATCACAGCTCCCCGGATGGCTACAATTCAAACAAATGTTTTGTTACAGCAGAAAAGCTACCACAAAGCCTTGCCTTAGGCTGAGGGTGAAATCATCAATTTGAACTACCATAATACTCTTGGCAAAATCTTCTTGTGCAGCTATTAGGCAATATAAGGCACTTTCCCAAAGGAGTCTGTATCATCCACCACTGGTCAAAAGTGGTGC
Organism: Peromyscus aztecus; assembly: GCA_902168405.1. NCBI lineage: Eukaryota > Metazoa > Chordata > Mammalia > Rodentia > Cricetidae > Peromyscus > Peromyscus aztecus. Next base: position 35,271 of record CABHPQ010135878.1, read on the forward strand.
AGCTCTGAGCTCTGTTTCCTTACAGTTTTTCATTGGAGCTGACATTCAACAAACTCTCAGACAATTTTTCCGCTGATTTCTTAAGGTTTTCAAAGTGACTTGATGACAAAAGATACTAGCACCATAGTTATCTCTTTAGAGGTAAGATGTTCACCTGTTTTTAGTTCTCAGGAGGTAAAATTAAGATTTCTAGCATTGCTTTGAAAAGAAACTTCACTTTTAGTGGAAAAAAAAAAAACCCAATTTTTCTAGGCAGTACCACCATTTTTATCTGCAAAACTACATTTCCCAGAAAGCCTTTCTCTATAGTGTCATGCTATTACTATGTTTCCAAGCTACTTTTTCAAAACTATATTTCCCATCATGCCTTTCAAGTATGCCACTTCTTGGTTCTGTTTACAGAGTCAGTGTGTTTTGTGTTTATACTGAAATCAAGCTTCTGCTTTTTTATCAAGGGAGGTTTTTGTTTTCCCTAAGCTTGCATTAGGACAGATGTATTTCCCTAATCAGACCTTTCATCTGACCCTGTCCCCCCCCCCCACCAGGTTGCATGCATCTGCCTGCATGTAATGAGACTTCAGCTTATTGCCAGAGGAAAAAAACCTTTCAGGGCTTCATTCCTTCTCCTCATTGATGAGTGAGGGAAACCAAAAGCACTTGAAACAAAGCTTTTTCAGGAAGGTCCTTTCCCTGATAGAAAAGAGAGCGTTTCTCCTGGATAGTTCTCTGTCCTGTCCTGACTTGGCTCCTCCACCAGGTAGTGTCCCTGATGTGGCAACACCATTGCAGATGCAGTTCAGCTTTACTGCTTCCTCCACTTGCACTTCCCTGCATCTGTGGCCAGGTTCTAGCTGCAGGAGGATTTCTGGATGCTGTTTTTCTAGCTTGGAGAGAGGGCTCAGCAGAGAGATTGGTCTAATTCCAAGAGGTCTTCTTGTTTTTTATTACAGTGAACCACAGGTGATGTTCCCATGCAGGTCATTAACAGGTGAATCTAATTTTGTGCTTACAGAAACTGAGAAAGTTCTGAAAGGCTTTTAGTTTTATAGAGAGAGATTAAGTTTTTCCCCAGAAAGTTTTCAGTTTTTGAGAGAGAAAGACCACCAAATTTTCTCAAAACTTCTGTTCTCTAAACTTTGGCTTCAGTGGCTAAGAGGAAACTAATTCTGATGGCATGGTGTTGTAAAAGTGCTCTCATTCACTGCTGGTGGAGAAGAGGGCTTTGCCTCTCCTGCATCTGCCTCAGAGACAATTCCCCCCTGCTTCTCCAGGCTTAGCTCTAGACTGTCTCAAATCAGTGCCCACAGGCCAAAAGCTTCCTTGCAAATCTTTTTTTTTGCCTTTTTTTTCTTTGCGTCTGGTTTTTCCCAGCTTGCATTTATAGCCCCATAGTTAGAAAATTAAGGATATAGTTTCTCTGTCTAGTTGTTTATCTTATCCTACTTTACCCTAAGTTTTTTTCTTTCTTAAACTATATTCCTCTATATACTACCTTACTCTAAGTTTCTTCCTTCCTACACTATTTTCCTATATTCTACTTTGTATTTTTTCCTTAATTTTTATAGATAGAAATTAAGAGAGAGAAATAAAAACCTAGATAGAGAGAAATCTATGCTACAGCCTTGCAGTATTTCACTGCCTAACCTACACACCTGAGAATAAAATGCCATGACCTTCATTTTTCAATTCCTTATCGGCATGCCTACACTGGCAATGCTCCCTTCGTTCATTTCACCACGTCCTAGGATTTTTTTTTGTCTTTTTTGTCTTTGTCTTTGTCCCTGTTCACTGGTACCGTATGTGGGGGACAAGCTCCCACATTTATTTGCCCTAAGGACTCTTAAGGAATGAGGGATGAGACTTAGGTAGAAGTAAAGAGGGGAGAGAAAAAGATAGAAAACGCAAGATAGTCTCGGGTGGGCCTGGATACTTATCCACCAGTCCAGAACTTTATTCCAAAGAGCTTTTTATAACAATGCTAAGCAGGGGGCAAAGGACCTCCCCCTTGCTAGATAAAGCCAAGTGTAGACCCTTACACCTGGTACTCAGGCCCATGGTCCAATCAACCTCTTATGCAGTCCTGCTGGGTAAAGCCACTAGGAAACTTAGTGGACTCCAACACTAAACTATAGCTCAAGTTCCTATATTACTTTACATTATGCTTGATAATTTAACTTAACTTGCTCTGAAATTAATACATTGATTATCTCCTTTTTGTTAATGCTGATATACTT
>CABHPQ010135879.1:10699-51004 GCA_902168405.1 Peromyscus aztecus
TTCTTTCTTTCTTTCTTTCTTTCTTTCTTTCTTTCTTTCTTTCTTTCTTTCTTTCTTTCTTTCTTTCTTTCCTTTCTTTCTTTCTTTCTTTTTCATTAAGAATATTTTTATTAAGAATATTATTTTATTAAGAATATTCCCCTCTTCCCTCTTAACTAAGGAAGAGTCCAAAAGAAAGCGTAATTTGTAATGACTTTAACACACCAGTTTTATTAATATTTCTTAAAGCACAGCACTGTACGTTTAAAGATCAGAAAAGTGGAACCCACCATAGGTACAGCAAGTAAGCAAAGAAGAGAGAGTATGGGAGTAGAAAGGCTGGCCATAATTGATCCTATTGGGAAACCCAAAAAGAAACCGTATTGATCTCCTGCTGATCTCCAAGAGCTGATTGCCCAGATGTATTCACTTACAAATAAGCATGTGCAAGAAGAGTCTAAAATTTTGAAGGGAAACAAACATCTGGGAATTACTTCTCTCTGATAGCAAATACACCGTAAAATAATAACTAAAATAGTATAGCTAGCATGATGCTGAGGTAATAGGATAAGATCAATCCAGAAACATGCATCTGCACACTTATTTAACTTAAAAGAGTAAGGCAGATTTCAAACGAGCCTGGCAAATGAGTCAACAGCACATTTCACTGGGGTGATTCAGACTTTTCCCTAAGAAATAATTAGATCATTATCACGTCCTGCACACACATACACGATTCTTGATGGATTTCTGACCTTGGTGCAAAATAAGAATTACGCTCTTGGAGTGAACAGATGTGAATACATGCATAATTTGGGGATCAAAAATGTCTTATTAAACAAGAAACAAGACACAGAAAGCTCTGAGTGGAAGAAAAATGGATCCATTTGACGATACCATAATAAGCCAAAAAAAAAAAATCAGCACTATGGCATAATTTTCAAAAGGAAGGAATGGGAGCCAGTGAGCTTGCTTAAAATCTTGGCTGAGAGAGTCTTTCCCTCTGAGGCTCCTTTTCCACATACAATGAAGCTTTAATAGCATGTACTTCAAAGGCTCATTCTGATAATTAAATAAAAAAAATAATCCATGTGAAGTACTTAGCACATTGCCTAATACATTGTAAGCAATTAATGATAGCTAAACAATTCTGCTTCTCTATTGTCTTACTGAAATTAATTTTAGAGATAAATGTCTGCAAAACCTTTCTATACATTACAATCTTTTAGATGTTGAAAACTTATTCTGTATCAGGATTCGCAGAGTAAGCCAAGAACATGGCTGTTTCTTTATGTTTCGACAAACATCAGATCAGATAACAGAAAGAAGTGTGGCTGTGCAATGAAACTTAAAGACCCACTCTCTATGACCCACTTCCTTCAGTGAGACCCCAGTCCCAAAGGCTTTACAGCTATCCACCAGCTGGGACCATATGTTCAAATACATGAGCCTATGAGGGACATCTTGCATTCAGACCACAGCATGGACACTTTTGTTTGTTTCTCTTGCTGTCATTGTCATGAGAACAAAGGTGCACCTCCATAAAGCCACATGTAAATGAATTTCTTTGATGTATCATTTCTGAGAAAATATCAAAGAAAATGCAATCACGCCAACCTCCCCAATCAAATGTGTAAAATATCATTGTATTTTAAATTTGTGTCAACTATAAAGCTTCTAATAAACTATAAATAATGCCTCTGGAAAAGGTGACAGACTCTGTTGTATCATTTTTGCTCCCAATTCTGAATGAATGGAAGTAAGAAGTAAATATGTACTGAAAAAAATCAGAGTGGAAAAGTACAAACTGACTTCATCCATACTTTTTTCAATCAAGACACTTTTATCCATAACGATCTCCATAAGAGTGGTAAGCAAAGATTCCATGGCAACAATGATGTGTATCTTTATGATGATGCAATAAAGTGGACACTAAGATATTGCCTTCCCTTATTCAACAGCAACTTATTGACATTTTAAAGGATAAACCTTTGTGACAGGCCTTCTCATATGATTCTTGGTACGATAACAAAATATTTGAGATTGGATAATCTATACAGGACAAAAATTTATGCTTTGCACTTCTGGAGATCTAGCTAGACACTAGCAAGTATGGTGTCCAGGGAAGGTCATTTTTCATAGAGAATACCAGGTTTTAACAGTTCTATCCTTAAGAGCCTAGTATGACTTGAGTAGCAGCTTCTAAGATATCTGAAATGTCTCATATTCTAGGAGGCACAAAATGTATATTAAAGGGGTTAAATGCCTTCCATGAAGTCCCTTTGCAAGGGCTTACAGACTCAATCATCTGCTGAAGGCCACATCTCACTGAGGATAAAGTTTCATTATGAAGTTTTGAGAGAACAAAATCACTTGAACTATAGTTTTCTGCTCCATGTTCCTCCAAAGCCATACTTCTCACATAAAATTACATTAATTCCATCCCAAACAGTGCCCCAAAGGGTTAAATTACCCCAGTATTAACTTTAATGTCAAAGTCCAAAGTCTCATCAAAGAGAAAGATAAGGTTCTTGCATTCTAACATCAGAGGTAGAGCGAGACCACATACTACCCTGAACATTTTTATTAGAAATTTCTGTCAAATATTCTGATGAATCACTCTTACCTTCTTTCCACAAAACAGTAGGACATAGGCACAATTTTAGGGAATTATTACTTATTAACTCTATCCTTATGAAAAAATAATAGTCTTTTCTACAGTGCCCACTAAGACTCCATTGATGATGCCATAAAAATGGTCTCAGCTATTTGCATTTCTGCCCACATTTTGCTCACATCCGCTTAGGTGATGTATGACCAGGATGGAGGCTTTTTCTGCAGCTCTTGTATGTTCCCTCAGAAGAATCATCCCTTCAACTGAATTGCCCTCAATGCACACCGTTCACAACCATGCAGGCTTGGGCCACCACTCGCTTCAATACTGTTCCAGCCCGTCCCATTACTTAGGTCCAAGGCCATTTCCACACGTGCAGGTGTTTGATAAAGAAACACCACCTTCCCTGGCACCTGTTTCTGTTTTAGCCCACCCTGCGCTGCTGTGACAGAATCTCCGAGACCAGTGACAAGTACAGGACAGTGGATTGTCATGTGATGTGCACGTGGCATTTAGGATAATCACTCACTGAGTATCTGCTTAATTAATTAATTTGTGTGAGTGAAGAAATGAGCAGACAAGATAAAACATAAGATAAATGCATGTACGCAGTACAGATATAAAATCTCAACACTCCATACACTACTTAGTTCCTAGTTTTTAACACTACCTGCACATAATCAGGATTTTCGTTACCCTGATCCAGTCAGCCATTGTGGGTCCATTCTCCTCCTAACCACCATTGACCACTAATTTCTTTTCTTTCATTATGGAGACTTTTCTCTTCTGGACATTCTGTACAAATGGAATCTACAGCATGACCATTTTCCTGATTTACATTCACATAATCATTGGAAGTTTTGTCCATGTTTGTAGTGTGTATCAATACTTCATTTTTTTAAATGTTTAAATAATCTGTTTTCTTATGGTTACACTGCATTTTCTTTATCTGTTTGTGAACTGATGGATACTTAGGTTGTTTACACCATGGGGCAACTCTGAATAATGTAAATGGTATTTTCAAGTGTTTATATGGACATGTTTTTTAATATTCTTGGTTATATACCTAGAGTGGAGTTCTTGAGTCACATGGTAACACTGTGACAGTCATTTGAGGAAGTGCCAAAATATTTTCCAAAGTACTTACGCTATTTTAAATTCATACATGTAATGCATTCCTACATCTCCTTGCTCACATTGGTTGTTGTCCATATTTTCTTGTAGGCATCTATGATGACTAATATTTATTGTCAACTTGACAGAATCTGGAACTATCTAAGAGCCAGATCTCTAGGAGTGTCTGTGAGGAATTTTCTAGATTGAATGAAATGAGTAGGGCAGAACCATCATAAATTTGGTTATCACTGTTTATTGGGCAGAGGGTCCTAGACTGAATAATAAGCTGAACTGAGAACCTGTACTAATTGCTCTTTTCTTCCTAACTGTGGGTAAGGTGTGGCCAACCATCCCCAACTCCTGACAAGATGAATTCCCAACCACAATGGACTGTTACAAGAAATCTTTCCTTCCTTAAATGGCTGTTGTTAGGAATTGTGTCAGAGCAATGAAAAAAAAAGGAACAAATACATCACCTGAGTGAATATCAAGTTGTATCTTGTTTTTATTTGATCTATCTAGTAACTAATGATTTTGAACATTTTTATGGAATTCTTATATTTTGGATTGAGATATGTCAGCTCAAATCCTCTTCAAAGTTTTAATTGGGATATTTGTCTTTGTTGAATTGAAAGAATTCTTGTAGATTCTGAATAATAAACTCTGACATGATTTGAAAATATTTTCTCCCATTTTGTCACCTGTCTCTGCATTTCCTGGAGCATATACTTGAAAGAATAAAAGTTTTCAGTTGTGATGAAGCCAAACTCGAGCACATTTTTTTTTTTTTGGTTGCTTACCCTTAAAATATTGTCACGCAAGCCAAGGTTGTGAAATTTCTCTTCTAAGGATTTTGTGGCTGGCTTTTATGCTTATATCTCTGACATATTTTGAGCAGATTCTTCTGTCTGGCCTAAAGGAGGAATCACATTTCATTATTTTGTCTATAGTCACTTGCTTCACTCTTAGGATGCATCCTGTAGGATTTACTTCAAAGCCATTCTGGACACACATGTGAGAGGAATATATGGACGTATAATTTAAAGACTATCAGCCACCATCTAGGTATGTGTGAAACTGGTTGATGCATACATTAGAGTTCTTAAAATGGTTAATTTTCATTAATGTATTGATCAAGTGTGTAGCAGTTAGAAGATTGCTTCCTGTGTATCCACCCTATAAGAGATTTGGAAGAGGTAAAGGAATAATTTATTTTTCCTATTCCCAAATGTAAAGTACTCTGCTAACATATGTCAAGAATGTATGTATTTATTTTGTTCTCAAATTCTAGGAAAAATTAATGAAACAAACAAAAATCTCATGTTAACAAGAAAAATGTTTATAATTTTCCTGTAAGCTTTAGATCTTAAAAAAATCAACCTGTGGCCAGGCAAGATGGCTCAGTGAATAAAGGAGTTGACTGCCAATTCTGAGAACCTGAGTTCAATCCCTGGGACCCATTTGGTAGAGAGAACCAATTTCTAAAAGTTGTCTTCTGACCTCCACACATGTGACCTAGCAGGCCCATGTCCCACGCCCAAATACACATAAACAAATCAATGGATATATACTAAACAATTAAATCAACAGAGGGATTAGTTAGAAGAAATCAGTTGCGACAATTGAAAATATTAACAGAAAATATTTATATGGAAAGCAAAGATTAATTAAGATTGGGGTTCCCAGGAATCAGGAGAGGGTTACACTAGACAAACGTTCTGGTCTGACCAGTCTTATAGTTGTTGGATTAAGTTGTTGGACTGACAGAGGATAACAGCCAGTAATTTTTATAACTAATGTGAAAATTACTACTTTATTCACATACATACAAATCTGATGAATGTTTACCTAGGAAATAAATTGTAGAACTCCAGTAAGTCTGTAAGTTAACAATTTTGGCATACCATTGACCGCTTTACTTGAATGTAACCTAATGTCTTCTGGCATTTTGCAGAGCTTGGACATGTGCTCTGTACAATTCTTTGTTAATACTTGAAGAAAAAAATGCAAGTTCAGGAAGATGATGTTGTGGAATATTCAATAACAAGTGGAAAATTGTTCTAAAATCTTTACTAACAAAAGCAATATTAATTTCAGCAAGACTCCAATCAACTCAAGAAACTAAAGTATTGCCATCACTAACACGGATATTTGACTCATGATGTAACTTGTATCCTCACGCTTAACTTTAAAAAGTTTGTAGACCTATTCCTAATTTAACTAACATTCTTTAAAAATAGTTGAATATTCTCTGGAAGATTTCTCATGTAAAATGACCAACATTAAATAAGAAGCAGTGGATGTTTTGTGAATTTCATAATTCCCCTTATAAGAAAGATGATTTACAATTATTAAGTATATGTGGTACTTCAGTTATTTAAATTATTTTGTCATTTGGTGATTTATGATTATTAATTTTATATGGCATGTCAGTTATTTAAATGGTTTTGGCATTTATTTTATGTGAAACTTACCTCCTTTAATGTTTTCAGCCTTCAACTTCCATTACAGCTAGAGTTCCTTTTTGTGGGTTATTGGAAAGAATAATGCTATGGTACTTACCCTTACATTATGTTTCTGTAAAATGTCTGAAACCTTTAGCTTAAAATTGCTTACTGTTTGTTATTAGTATTTGCTATTCTAGGTAAATTTTTTTTTTTTTTTTTTTTTTTTTTGGTTTTTCGAGACAGGGCTTTTCTGTGTAGCTTTGTGCCTTTCCTGGATCTCGCTCTGTAGACCAGGCTGGCCTCAAACTCACAGAGATCCGCCTGCCTCTGCCTCCTGAGTGCTGGGATTAAAGGCGTGCGCCACCACCGCCCGGCAAAATATTATTTTTTAAAAAATAGAAAAGACACAGTTTCAGGACTTCCTGGAAATAATCAGGAATTCTGATTTTACTTCCCATAAGTTTGAGGGCCTGGGAGGAATTTGGAAATGCTTATGTGACTTAGATTCTGTTCTTAGTGAATTGCTGTTGGCGATAGATATTGCTTGCTTTGAAAAGGCCAATCAATGGCCTGGGCTCAGGGTCTATAAAAAATTCCAAGTAATTACTCAAGACTAGGGTCACTATTAGGAGTTAGGATTAGGAATTAGAATCACTATTCCTCCAGAGATTCAGAACCTCGTTTGAGGAGGAGACTCAGTAAAAGGCCAGACTACTGCTGGGCAGTGGTGGCACATGCCTTTAATCCCATCCACCTGGCTCTGCTTCCTGAGTACTGAGGTTAAAGGCATGTACCACCAGAAGCGGGTAGATCTCTGTGAGTTCAAGGCCAGCTTGATCTACAGAGTGAGTTCCAGGACAGCCAGAGCTGTTACAAAGAGAAACCCTGTCTTGAAAAAAACCAAAATAAATAAATAAATAAATAAATAAATAAATAAATAAATAAATAAATAAATAAATAAATAAATAAATAAAAGACTACTTACATTCCATGGAAACATGGCCCCTAGAACAGTAGAAATCCTCTGAGATTTGAAAATACCTTACTGGATGGTGGTTAACGCCTTTAATCCCAGCACTTGGGAGGCAGAGGCAGGTAGATTTCAGTGAGTGAATTCAAGGCCATGAAAATGATATAGATGGAAATAGAAACAGCTTAAATGGACATGAACATCACTGTTTTTGTTTTGATTAACTACTAGTTCATGGTAGAGACCCCAGCCTCAAGGATGTTTGAGCAAAACAGGAAACTTACTTATGAGTGGTGATGTTAGTCTGTAAGAGGTGGGTGAAATCTTTGTGTCCTTGCAGAATTATTAGTCTGTCTACTATTCTTTGAGTCAGAATTGGAGATATTATTGACTGTAGGCTCCAGGCATTAAGATTACTTTATTGCGCCATGCTCAAAGAAGAAATGAAAATGTATAGGCACACTCCAGTCATCTTGTAATTGAAATCTCAACAAGTATTGAACATAGTTAAGAGCACTTATCTCCTTTCTTAGAGGAGGAGGAGTAGAGAGATTGAGGAGGGATAGATATGTAGGAGTGTGTGTGTGTGTGTGTGTGTGTGTGTGTGTGTGTGCGCGCGCGCATACATGTATGTGCCAGTGTGCATGTGTGTAGGCAAAGCAGGATCTGGGAAAGAAGAAATGGTATAAGCTCACGTGACCAGCACACTGTGTGACAAGTCTTTCTAATAAATAAATCTTTGTAATAAAGTGATGTTTGTGACCGTGGAAGATTCCCAACAGAGGCCCTTCCTTCCCTGTTGGCTGGCATTGAGAGTCTCAATGTCCATTCCATGGAACAGCTGACATGTGTGCATTGAAAGCAAGCATCGGCTGGCTTCTTTATTTACAAATGATCTCCACTGTCAACAATGAGCACTCTACTCACGAGTTTTCCTGCTTGAAATAGAAGAGAACTTCCATTCATTACATTTCTTTCTTTTTTTATACAACAAAAAGTTGTGGCAGTTTACTGAGATAAATTGATGTTAGAAATTTTTGTGTTTGGCTTTTAACACTTGCTGCTCTCTTACAGAAGATAAAACGCTAAAAGTTTATTTAAGCATAGTTTACCATTTTGAAATTATATTGCATTTAACCAAAAATCTAAAATCGGTAACGCTCTTCAAGAATGGAAGAGTCTACCCATCCATTAGAAGCCAGGTTTTTGTATCATGAAGGAGAATCGTTATGTGCTTTTGAATGAGAAAACACACTGAAGAAACTGAATTTGATGGTGAATGAACATTTGGTTAATAGTTATACAGCATGCATTAAAAAAGAAATTAAGATGTGTTTGTGACTAATTGACAAAAGAATTTGGAGCATAAGTTTTGTGTTCCATTAAAGTACAATTATCCCTGGAAAACCCATAAGAGGATTTTACACCAATTTGGATCATTATGTTAATACACATTTTCAAGGATATCAATTTTGAAATATAATGTGCTGTTTCCTCTACTATTAAAAAGTTACATTTCTTCCACTGAAGGACTAAACACTTGCCAGGTGCTGCAGAGTTCCTGAGTCAGAGTACAAGTATCTTAATCACAGCCTATGTGTGTATTTCCATCTCCATCAACCGACTATGAGACCTGAGGCATGGTCTGGTCTGCTCATTCAGTGGGAATACACAGGATTATATGGAGATGGAGATTATGGGCAGGGTCAGGTGTGGATGTTCATAACACACCCTTTTTGATAAATACCCTTGGACCCTTGCTTTTGCCTTTGCTATTTTTTTTAATATTTATTTATTTGTGTGTTTGTTTGTGACAAGGTCTCACTATGTAGCCCTAGCTGACCTGGAACTCACTGTGTTTGAACTCATATAGATCCACCTGCCTCTGCTCTGGAGTACTGGTATCAAAGTCATGCACGACTATATCCTGCTTCACCTTTGCTCTTAATTATCCAATTAAGTAACAAGTGAAATACTAAAGAATTAATGTGAAACGAAGAAGAAGTAAAAATTCCGTAAGGGTGAGGTTACTGGGCACAGTTTTCTGCATTGAAAAATGAACATACCATTTTCACTAAAATGATCAGTGCGAACTCACTGAAGGCTTATAGTCTAAAAGAGAAAACACATCAGCTTATTGTCTTAATAATTTTTGACATCGTCTATCTCTGGGTCTATCTCATTATTCTCATTCAAATCTTCACACAATAGAATAAGTGGAGCAAGCAAAATTCTCAAATGCAAAACTAAGATTTTCTTTTTTCTTTTCCACATGAGACTCAATTACAGGGCTCCACAGGGCTAGGTAAGAGCTCTGTCACCAAGCCACATCCCCAGCACAAGCTTCTTCTAAGTATTCATTTGTTCTCTGAGTTGGAGTGGCAACCAGAGACCATGTCTTGCAGATCAATTTTTACTTAGCAGTTTCCAATTTGTCTCATATGTTCGCCTAGTTCCCAGCATCTGGCCACTGAGCCCCGAGAAAGCCCACCTCTGGCTCTACGTTTTTGACTTCTGATATTCAACAATTTGGGAGAGCAAATGCGTCCTGCTTTAATTGTGTACAGAGTCAAATAAAAGGGAGGAGTTCTGGGGTGGGGGCCTGGAGGGCTTGGCCATAAGGCTGAGGAGCCGGACAGATTTTTCACATGACTCTGGAAATCTCTGCAACTCTCTGGATGTCAGTTTCCTGTTCTGCAAAACTCGACTTTGGACTTAACAGACTGTAGGTTCCTTGATCGCTCAGACACTGGTTTTCATTCTTGGGGCATTTTTATTGTTGTTATTTTTTTTTTATTTTTTTATTTTTTTTGGTTTTTCGAGACAGGGTTTCTCTGTTTAGCTTTGCGCCTTTCCTGGAACTCACTTGGTAGCCCAGGCTGGCCTCGAACTCACAGAGATCCGCCTGGCTCTGCCTCCTGAGTGCTGGGATTAAAGGTGTGCGCCACCACCGCCCGGCTTGTTGTTATTTTCTAAGGATTGAGGCTGGTTTTTTTTCTTAGTTTACTTTCAGGAGGGGGGCACCTTTAGAAAGAGAGGTGTGACTTATTCTCTCAATTATTTAATGGTAAGATCTCTGTCTAAGTATTCAATTAGAGATGGAGCTACACAATTAGATAATGGAATATGTCACTTTATGGCATTTTAACCACTCCATTGCTGTTAGGACAGAGCTATATGGCGACACGTCGGTACGATGCTCATCAATGAAACGCCTGATGCTTGAGTCAGTGAATAACTGAGGCGGTCAGGTGACAGCACCTAGTAATCAGAAAGGCAGATTTACACTTCAGCAGCTTTCCCGTCATTTTTCACTTTATTTCTTGACTTGTTCAGTTTGCGGACAGCATTATGCATTGTCCCTATTTCCAAGGGTAAATGCAAACAGCATTTTCTAGTCAAGTCCGTATAGACAGAGGACACTTCTTTTGATCAAAGCAGTTATGTTACATTATTACTTTGCTTTCCAGAACCTCCTAAAACAATAACAACACTGTAACTGAGATACAGTCATTCTCACATGTACAGTCAAATATCTATATGATGAAGAAAAGGCCTTCACTGGTTAGTGACTTATTAAAAGGATTTTCTTTATTATTAAGTAGCTGTGTTGTGAACCTGGCTTTTTTCTTCCTTTTTACCACTTCTCTTTCTATTACAAGCTGTTAAATTCAGAGCCTGTATCAGCTAAGCAGCAGACTCAGTAGTAGGAAATGAAGTGCTGAGAACTTACATCAGACTAATTAGTCTATGGTATTAAAAAAAAAATGGGTGGGGGAAGGGCTCGGGAGGACTTTACAGGTTGCTTTGTGAAAGGCAGTTTGCTTAATTAAGCCAACCACTAATTGTTAAATATTTTTCAGGCATTAACAGAGCTACTCCGAGTGTAATTAAATTTTGATTTTCGTGGTATTTGCAGGGATTAAAGTCACAATCTGCTGAGGCACTGGGGTTAGTTAATATTCACTTTGCTGCCACAGCTGTCCTCCATTATAATACAAAGGACAGAAGCAGGACCAGCGAGCAGAGTGGGAGTGGAGTCCTGGGAAAGCCCCTCATTCATCCCCACCAGCTCTGCACGCCACAGCCCAGGACAAACGGCTCTGAGCTGACGACACACAGTCAGGCATTAAATCCAGCTTAATTTGATACAAGGCAGGGATGTCTGAACCCTGACCATTTTTTTTTTTAAATTTTTGTATATGAGACTGCAGCAGAGATGGGGGGCGGAAATCATATGTGGTGGATGTACGTTTCCATCAAAGTGGTGTTTCTGGACTCAGTAGTTCCACCGCGGTCTCCCAGGACTGTAAACCAATCCCTGCTAAACAACCCTTGTTTGGCTTTTTTTGTTTTGGTTTGGTTTTTGGTCTCAGCTGAGAGTAAAAGCCCCCTGGAAGGTGGTGTTGGCTTTAAGTGTGTGGCAAAATCTAAACTGGATTAATATTTTGAGTTTTCCTTTTAAATAAGTAAATAAAATAATATTAAACCTGGGAGTTTACATGGGTTTGAAATGGACGAGCTTTCCCCCACACGTCCTCGGCTGGCAAAGAACAGTCCTACTGCTGCCTTCTAATATTGCTGGAGTGTGTGTGTGTGTGTGTGTGTGTGTGTGTGTGTGTGTTTTGTCACTTAATAACTTTAAGAAGTGCCTCTCAGTTGTTATGTTACAGTCTGCAAAGAGGATAGGTATAGAAACAACTCATCCTTTCCTCTCTTCTGACCCTGCCTTCCCTAGAACCCACTGTCATTTTTGTTTGTTTGTTTGTTTCTCTATTACCTTGGGTTTCAAAACGAAACCAGGCCAGAGTCCCTGCACCTACTTAGAGGACACTGGGGGCACTGGGTTGCTTGTATATAAAGACACAAGGTTTAGAACTCTCCTTGAATATCTTTTAGGGCCCAATGTGTCAGTATAAGAAACCTAGTGACTTATCTCTTCTATTAGCAAAAAAACCTTTGTTAAGAAAAATACCTCAACCTAGACAGCCTTGAGTTTGCCTTGATGTTAGGAGAAAAAAAAAGGAAAAGGGGAAAGAAGAGGGGAAGGAGAGAGGAACACTATAGATCAACCTAGCATACTTCCCATCTCAAAGTAATTTGACTTTGTCAGTTCGGTTCCCAAAGAAGCAAGTCTAAAGACCACGATCTTTTTATTAGTTATGTGATCTTCCTGAAGTATTCTTGAATGATCATATGGTGTAATAATTCTGTAACTAAAGTTACTGTTTCCACGAGTCAGAGGTTGGGAGGTAGAATGATGTGTGGATCTCACAGGACAATGCCTGGAATTTAAAGACTATTGGCATAATTTAATTCTAGTGCGAAGATGACCCTGGCTCCACAGGCCAGGATGCTATTTTTATCCTTTGTTTCCAATCAATGCCCCCCCAGCAACGTGGAAATGATTTCTATGGGATAGACCAAAGTTTCCTAGTAGAAAGAGCACTATGCAGGATTTTCAGAAGAGATTCAACAGGAAGCCACGGCACCAGCCTCGCAGTCCAACAGTGCTATGCAAATGGCTTGCGGGTCTCTGAGTGTCTAGAAATGGCAGGGAACATTTTCTCCGGCACACCACTTATACCTCTGTTGTATGGCTCATCCTCCTTGCAGATTGTAATTCTTTCCCAGTGCCTCATGTAGTCCCTGTGGTCATCTGTGCGTGGTGTTTTTCCTTTCCTTTCTTAGACAGATGCAATGCTTACTAATGAATTTACTAATGAAAATCTTTAGTTTGCCAGGCAAAGGGGAGCACATCCGTAATCCTAGCACCTAGGAGCTTGAGGCAGGATGATCATGAATTCCAGACTCACCTGGGACAAAAGAAGAAAAAAAAAGTAATCTTTTTTTTTGTCTCCCATACAGCAGATTTTATTAAATGAATTAATATAACAAATGAACAAACACATTAAAACGCACACACACAAAACTCTGTGGAAGGAGTTTCTCTTTTGTTACTAGTGAGTGTCGTAGTCACCAGCGAGGAAAAGGCTGTTTTCTCTGCTATTCTGTTTAGGCCTAGAATCCTTCTCTCTATCACTCTTGGATGAGGTAGAAGGAAGGCTTCATATTCTTTTTTGCTTTAGGGTTCTTTATGTCAACTATATTTTTTAACTGAGACTCAAAACATGAGTATCAAATTCATGATTTTGGTGTTTCGTTAACCATTTCCACCTCTCCTGCCTGCCCCTTAAATGTAAAGACAAAGCTTCACCTTCCCTTCCCTGGGGTGCATGCTTTTATTCTCCACAAAGTCTGCACATGGGGCTGCTGAGATGCCTCAGTAGTGAAGGCCTCTGGCAACCTAAGTTCAACCCTTGGAGCCCCACAAAATTGTCTTCTAACCTCCACGTGCCCACCCATACACAGATATCAGGCACACACATCCGCAAGTATAAGAAATAAAATATACAAACAGAAGAAGCCTACATGTGTTATGTTATTAATTCACAGTTCTCAGCTAGGTCCTTGCAAAGAGTAACCAGGCAGTTTCAGTCCAGTTGTTCAGGAATAGCACATCCCATAACCATGAAAGGCAACAAGGCCAGCAAGCTAACAACACAGCTACAAAAGAATCATGCTTCAATAAACTAAGACCATGCTGTCCACGTTCATGAAAGGAAAATTTCATTTTGCCTCTAGAATTACAAACCTATCTAGTGTATAATGTACAGTTACTATCCTGACAAAATGTAGCTGTTTGGCTTACCTGGTAGAGTCTGCTTGATAGCTACAGATCCGTCTAACTCAATTGTTACAGTAGCAGAGTCTATTAGTAAGTCAGTCATCTGCCAAGACACACCTACCCATTCTTCAATCACAATCAGAGAGGGCTAGGGATGTAGGTCACAGTGAAGAACATTTGCTTAGCATGTATACGGCTGTGGATTTGATTTCCACTGCTTAATATGACTTTGGGAACTAGGCTCTCCTAGATTTTTTTTTTCCCACACTGAAAAGAGAACACTTAACTTTGCTCCTTTCCCCCAATGGTTCCAAATTTAAAATAAAGAATTAACTGTGGCATGGCAGACAGTATGTTTAATAATAATTTCTCATAGTCAGTAGTGGGCTGGAGAAGTAAAAGTTATTTCATTGTAAACCAATCAGGGAAAACAATCCCAAGTCATCCATAGGACTGATTGGTATTTTGATGGTTTCCACTTTCAAAGGTTACACACAGCTGTTTGTTCTTCACCTTTGTGGCTCACACTCGCCCTCCCTCTGTGTTTCAAGGCTAAGAACACCAGGCAGTGTTTGAGTCGTCATGACAGTTTCTCTCCAATTATTCATTTCAGACTCCAAAGAGACTGATATAAATCTACATCCACTCAACTCACGAAGTTCCACAACTCAGTAAACTTGGAATCAGGAAGGACTAGTCCTCAGGTATCGAGCATGGTTTGGGCAATCACAGGAAGCAGCTTTGGACTTACTTACTCTTGCAAAGCTTCACTTGAAGGTTTGTGTTATTTAATTTTTTTATTTGGAGGTTTTTGTAACAGTGTATACTGTAAAAACTTAAGCCAAAAATCACTCAAAAAATTCTTCGTAGGAACTGAAGTCTACTCAGAAGTTTTTGGTACTTTAATCAGATGCTGCATTCTTCCTACAAATTTTCTCTGCATATTCTGACAGGAAAACCCTTCCTTGTAATGTTAACGAATGACATCTGTCACTTCCCATTCTGCATCTCGGAGAGGCATGCGTTGGCCAAAGTCATGCACTGGCCAGTGTCAGTCACGTATATTCCTCCCGCTATTTGTGAGGTCCAAACATACTATACAAAGACTTCTCTTTCCAACTCAGGATTCTGAAGTTAGAAAACCACAGTCAATACATGACTGTAAACAGCACAATTCCACTCTTGTGGCCACCGTGGATATCAGGTTGAAGGAATTTGGATTGCAAAAAGAAAGGAAATGTGTGTTTAAATATACTCATGACATAATTAAGGCAAGACCAAGAAATTATCCAAAGCACATAAGTAACATACTGTCTCCCTGTAGAAAGTGTAAGGATCCATTCTAACAAAAGCTTTCTGTGTTTCATTCTTGAAAAACTGGGGGTGGGGGCTAGAGATTATAATTCATCCCAGAACTATATAACATAAGTAAATTAACAATAAAAATGATAAATTGGGCAATAAAAAAGATTACAGAAATAATGCTTTCACATATTGGACATTCATTAAATTGACTTCCAAATGTAATTACTTTAACATTTCTACGTCTGATTCAGTACAGATTTTTGGATCATTAAATAAGATAGTAAATATTATACTTCCTTCAAGGAAGATAATTTATGGCCGAGCAAATTTTCCAACAGGGACTAAAAGTGATGACAATCAGACCAATTTTGTTCATAATAATTTCTTGGACCTAAGATAATTCTTCAAAATTATCTCACCAGATATGTATTGTACATCACTCTGGACAAGCCCCTAAAAATAGCACATAATGACATATAGGAAATCTCATCCTTCTGTAGTCCCATGGGAATTCCTAGATATTTTGCCAATACATTATTTAATATATAATCTATCTTTACACATCATAATGGTTATTTTCAGCACAAGTTTTTATTGACAACTAAACTACAGTGGAAATGTTAGACCCTCAAAAACACAGGCGACTTAGGCCCAAAAATGTGAAAGCATCAAAATAAATATCTATAAAGGGATATAAGGAAATAGAGAATAAACAAGGTAGAAAGCTTCAAGGAGACAGCATTTGATCTGGGTCTTCAGAATATAGGAATTTAGCAAACAATGAAGTAGGCACAGACCTTTCAAGGCAAGAAAATAAGTCATGTTCAGGCATGAGGAAGTTCACCTCATACACTTAAGGGAGTGAGCCTTGCTCCTCTGAGAGAAATTTAAGCAGAGGAATTCATATCACCTGGGGACTGTCTAGCAATGCAGAGTCTCTGTTTTGACCTGAATTTAATCATCGTCTTAGTAATATGCCCATGTGGTTTTGTGTAAAATATTGACTGGCTAAAGGTATAACACATCAGCTTTTAGGACTTACATGAGTATGGTGTTGGAAGCTCATGCTGCTGGAAAAAAATGGGACAGAAAGAACATAGGGACACAGTTTTTAGAAGTCTGCAATTCCTACCGTAGGCATGGGGTACCACCCACGCCACCCTAGGAGAGTCTTCTAACAGGCAAGTGGTTCGCTGACTCTCTGATCCAAAACAAAGACAGCAGAAACTGACAGAATGGACCATGTCCCAATGACATGACTCCAAAGGATTGCTAGGGCTTTCCAAAAGTAGTAAGAGGCCATGATCAGGGAAAGGGGACTGGGCAAAAGAGGTGGTTCAGGAGGTACTGAGTTCCAACACAAGTTTTATGGTTTAAGTTCCACATGGGTAATAAGTTGTTAGAAAGGAAAGACATTTCAAGATAGGGATAGCAAATAACTCAATTGTCATTTCAACACCCAAAGCTTACTTATCTAGTCATTCTTTTATTGTTATGGCTGCTAAAATGCTGATAGCCCTATGGGAACTGAGGAAATTTTGAGTCTCTACAGAGACTCCCGTTGCTTAAGAAGCGGAAGACAGAAAGATCAACCCAGGAATATATAATAACACCATTCAGGTGGAGATCGGTGCTGCTGTGATAGACATGTGTGGCAGCTCATCAGCAAGTCAGAGGGCATTTTCAAAAGGAAAGGAAACTATGAATGAATGCCTTCAAGACCCTGGGAGAAGGTAACAACTAGGAACCAACTCGATGAATTTCACTATTTTTAACAATTCATATATTTTGCTTCATTGTCTTTCAGAAGAAAAAGAGTCATCTTGATAATGTCTTACAAATCTGTGACTTTTTTCATGGTTTCATATTCTCACAAATTAGTACATCACTTCCATACAGTTCTTCTAGAAGGGATGGAACAGACTTTACAGATTTAAAAATCAAAACAAAACAAAACAAAAAATACTTTTAAATAGGTAGGTGACTTAGTCAACATCCCATATTCAAAAATTGTAAGATTCCTGATGTTATAATTGACTGATGGACTAATAGATGACTTAATCTTACATGATAAATTATTAAGTAAAATTTGCTGAGTTCATAAATGAGATGACTTCAGACAGGTCTCAGAACATGAGCTTCACTGGGTTAGGTTAAAGATGGCTGCAAGTTCCTTACTAATTACTGTTGGATCTAGGTTGGTGTCCTGACTACACAGCCAACAAACTCTGGAGACAGTGATAAGCAATGCTTCATAACTCCTGTGATAGGGCTTAGGAGCCCTACCAGCTTGTGGGTTTGTTGTCTATTTTACTTCATTTAGGGACTAGCCAGACAGCAGGCACATGTGAGCATTACAACCATCATATTGTGAGGAAGACCAACAACAAACCATGCTGAGAAGCTGCATAGAAAGACATATCCAACCTTTTTCAGCTGCTCTAGACTCGCCAAGACCTGATTCAAGACACAAGAGTGAGGAGGCCTTCAAATTACTCCCCACACTTTCGCTTCCATCAATATTCATTCCAGCATGTGATGAAATTACCATTTGACTACCGGATTACATTTTATACTGTTAAATCAATCCAAATATTAGATTACTAAGTTAGACCCAAGATTTCAAACAGTACTATTTGTCTTTTTCTGATGTGCTGTATTACATTGCATTGCGTGGCAACTAAAGTATCTATATACTCCCAGGAAAACAGCAGTTATTTAATGATACCAAGTTAGAAACTTTTGAGTGTTGTCTTAGTTAGGGTTTTTATTGCTATAAAGAAACAACATGACCATGGCTACTCTTTTAAGGAAACATTTAATTAAGAGGGCTCACTTAAGTTTCAGAGGTTCAGTACATTATCATGGTGGGGTGTAGCTGGAGAGTTTCTCTTTGGGTCCTACCAATCCCTGGCAGTCCCACAGCCCACTTATAAAATAAACATACAGACGCTTATATTATTTAAACTGTTTGGCCTAATGGCTCAGGCTTCTTGCTATCTAGTTCTTCTATATTAAATTAACCCATTTCTATTAATCTATATATATCTAGCCACATGGCTCATGGCTTACTGGTACTTTACATCCTGCTCCTCATTGCAGCGGCCAGCAGCATCTTTCTGCCTCAGCTTTCCACTTCCCAGAATTCTCCTCCCTGTCTGTCCCGCCTATACTTCCTGCCTGGCTACTGGCCAATCAGCATTTTATTTATCAATCAATCATCCACAGCAGTGGGGAGCATGTTGGCATACAGGCTGATGTGGTGCTGGAGCTGAGAGTATTACATCTTGCAGGCAATAGGAAGTTGACTGGCAGACACACTGAGGGAAGCTTGAGCAGAAGAAACCTCAAAACCCACCCCCACAGTGACACACTTCCTCCAACAAGGCCATACCACCTGATAGTGCCACTCCCTTTGGGGGCCATTTTCTTTCAAACCATCTCAAGGGGAGATTCGCCTAGTGGAATCTAGTCAATTTAAAACTGCTAGAGATATTAATAAAGTATTATTTTTAAAATATTGAGCTTAGCAGTGTTTCTTAAACAGTAGCTGTGACCTGGCATATTTGAGATTTTTTGTTTGTTTCTTTAGTTAGTTGGTTTTTTTTTCTTTAGTGATGCTTTTTGAAAAAGATATTAGATAAAATAAAATATAGATACCAACTAAGAGAATGGCTAATTTTTTTTTTGTTTTCTGAGTAATTTATATAATAATCACATAAATTTCCATATAATCTGAAGGATGATTTTTTCCCAGGTGTAATGACATTTAGTTTTGAGTTATAGTGTTCTGAGAAAAAAACAAACTGTCATTAGAGACCATCAGTTCAACTCTTCATTTCTGTGAGCAAAAAGAGAAGGAGCACAAAGGTAGCCTGTGATTTATAGAAACCCCTGCAAACTTGCTAACAAAACCTGAAACTCCCAGGCCAGGTATCGAGATTTGCCGTTGAGTCTTTCAGAAGACATTTTAAAAAAATCAATATTCCAGAAGGTGACAAAATTGCCATGGTATCATTTGACTACTGGGATTATATTTTATACAGTCAGATTAACCCATGTATTAGGGAAATTAGACCCAAAATTACAATTTCAAAGGCAATACTATTTATTTCTCTGATGTGCTGTATTACATAGCATTACTTGGCAGTTAAAAAGCAGGTGTGTTCTTAGAAAAACTAATCTACAGAAACCAGGAGGAAAAAATGGTTGCCTACAGGGTGACAAGGAGAAGGGCCCAAAAATAATATAAAAGAAGCTTGCTAGAGCTATGGGAAAGATACATATTGTGATTTAGGTCTGAATTATATGTGTTTATATAATAATGAAACAGAGCTGTGATCAATTTGTGGGCATTTTCTTGCATATAAATTACTTTTTCCCTCCCTAAAATCTAGTAATAACAATGGTGCTGGAGAACTGAATGTGTAGTAAATGCTCACTGTGAAAGCAGAAGAACTGGAATTCAGATACCAGAATCCATATAAAAGCTGAATGGGTGTGGTGACCCACCTATGACATCAGTTCCAGAGAGGCAAAGACTGAGCTGGTTAGCCAGACTAGCTGCAATAATGAGTTCCAGGTTCAGTGTGAGACGCCTGCCTAATACAGAAGGTGGAAAGCAATCAAGGAAGACATCCAAAGTGTCTTGGCTCTCCATACACATGCACACGCATGTCTGCCAATGCACCTGTGACTACCCATACATAGCACACATGTATACGAAAAGTAACAGTAACAATGAAGGAGAGTTTGTTCTCCAAATGAGGAGATGACTTGTCAGCAATTGTTTTGTTGGCAGAAGATGGCTTGCATCGCTCAGTTTCTCTGTTTTCCCGAGTTGAATGGGTAAGGTCAAGGACATACATATGTGGTTATAAAATAAAGTACCACTAACAGCCACTCAGAGGTTAGACATATGTGACCACAGAACATGAGTGTTGGAAAGGATGCAATAAATCATCCCCTTCACTTTATTTTATAGATAACCTCGGCCTTGTTGACAAACCTAACTCAACCCTGCTGGTAAATGAACATGATGGGCCATTGTTGATAGACTTTAGCAGCTCATTTATCCAGTTGAATCAAGAAGGTACCTAAAACTGGGTTAAATCTGGTGTTCAAAAAGCAAGCAAGCAGCACAGATAACATGAGCATTGTAGTTGAACTGAAACATGATTCTTACTCATTCATTCTTCAGGGTTTTGTTGAACAGCCAAGGCCTTTTATCCCCTCCAATGAGTAGATGTGCTAATTGGAAGTTTGAACAGCTTACTATAGCAAAAGAGACACATGGCAGCACCATGGGGAAAGAAGAAACTCTGTACCAAACCTCACCTGTGGCACCTTTGGGCAATTGAGCTCCTCTGTGCCCCCATTTCCTTTTATGTCTGATGAGATCTCACCTCTTCAATGGACAGTTTTAAGAATTAAATGGGCTAATATTCTAAAGCCTTTGGAATAGCACTGGGTTCATTCCAAGTGCCGAAGCATGGGCTTCCTTTACTCTCTGTGGTGGTTTGAATGAGACTGCCCCCCTCCCCATAGGCTCATATATTTGAAAGCTTAGTCACCAGGGTGTAGAACAGCTTGGGAAGGATTAGGAGGTGTGGCCTTGTTGAAGGAGGTGTGTCACTGGGATTAGGCTTTGAGGTTTCAAAAGCCCATGATATGCCCAGTGTATTTCTCTCTGCCTGCTGCCTGCAGATCAGGATGTAAGCTCTCAGGCCCATGGCTGCCTGCAGTCTGCCTGTCATGATGATAATGGACTAACCCTCTAAAGCTGTAGGCAAGCCCCTAGTCAAACGCTTTATAAAAGTTCCCTTGATCATGGTGTCTCTTCAAGTGATGAAATGGTAACTAGGATGCCTTCCTTCCCTTTCCATAGTCACACTCAAATTAAGAATTAAACTACAGGCTAAGGTAGGTTGTAACTAGAAGTTTTCCTGTGCCCACCCGACTCCCATGGTCTTGTGGTCCTGCAGCCGCTCAGACCCAAATGAACACACAGAGGCTTTTATTACAAACTGTATGGCCTATTGGCTCAGGCTTCTCACTAGTTAGATCTTACATCTTAAATTAACCCATTTCTATAAATCTATACTTTGCCACATGGCTTGTGGCTTACCAGTACTTTACATCTTGCTTCTCATAGTGGCAGCTGGCAGTGTCTCCTCTGTTCTGCCTTTCTCCTTCCTCCTTTCTAGTTAGAATGTCCCACCTAACCCTATTCTGCCTCACTATTGGCCAAACAGCTTTATTTATTAACCAATCAGAGCAACATATTTTCACAGCATACAAAAAGATATTCTCCCATCAGAAGGTTAGCATTCTTTGATGCTGTGTTACTTCCTTGGTTTCTTAGAGAAATAAAAACTCTTGTAGTGTGTCAGCCTGCATTCTTGGCTTCATTTCTTTAGAAGATGAAGAATTTCCCCAGTGTTTTCTTCCATTCATTTCAGTGTTCTGTCCATCTCATTTGACAGCATGTATTTGGCTTTGTTTTGTAACAAATTAACTTTATTAAATCTTTTCTCTGCACTACATTTCTTTCCAGAGAAATAGTATTATTTCCTGATGTTCAAATTGAGCCCCATGGGACAATATTTATTAAATAAAATAATAAAAATCAGAAGAAAAATTTGCAAACTACAAGCTCATGTCTCCGAAAGAATCAAGGAAACACATAAAAATAAAATTAATTCACAGAAGCAGCACTGGGTCATGTGAATCTGGCCCCTTGGAAGCAGCCCTCCTCCGGGCACCGGCAGAGAGATGCTCCTGGGCCCAGCTCTGTGTTCTACAGAGATGTGGGCTCCAAGTCACTCATGGCAGGAGACTGCTCTCCTGAAAACATTTCAAACTTTTTTGTCATTTCAAATTTTGACTTGTAGGATCTTCATTTACAAATTCTTATCCCCCAGTTACCTTTAGTTTTTAGGAGACATCATTAGTATCAAATAGTTTCAGGGGAAAATCAAAGGCCATTCTCAGCAAACCACTCATATGCGCAGGTTATATTTCATAGTGCCAGATGAACCTGATTGTCTCTACCTGAGGCTTAGAGGAAAGTGAGACTCTCTGTTTTTCTCAGGGGCTGAATTACATTATATTGCTTGGCAATTTGAAAGCAGATGTGATCTGAAGGCATAGAAATTTTTAAAAATGTAGTTACCAGCACGGTGGGGCAAAAATGGAATGGAAATGGACACAGAATCATCTTGAGTGATGAAACACTCTATGTGTGGATTGCCACCTAGGTGACACAGTGAGTATGACCCACATAATTACCCAGCACTCCTAGTCTCTCTCTGGTACTGAAGATGCCCGGTACCTTTTTGGTTCACTTCCTTCTCACTACAGAACCCTCTCCCCCAGAATGCTCTCCGAGTAACAAGTCAGTCAAAGTGATGTACAGCCTTTCTGTATGCATATCTGGCCAGAACAGGGCCAGGAACTAAATCTTTGATACAAATATGTTTTAGAAATTGACGTAGACATGATCTGAGACTCTGTGTTTTAAAAGCATCTGGTGGACTATTTCATACCAACGGAAGGCTGACAGGTCACATTTTATTTTCTTCCGTTCTGTCACAGAAAGTGGTAGCCACAGAAGGCCATGGCAGTAACGCTCGCAGGACTGCCCTGGCTAAGCATTCCACAGATGAATAGAAAACATCTTCGAGCAGTACTGAGAAGCCCACACTGCCATCCATACAGGATGATTACAGCTTCCCCAGCAGGGCAGATTGCTGGTCCCTACTCAGTAACACTTGGGATGCCTTTGTTCTAGCATCTCCCAGCAGTACAGACATAATGGAAACGAAGCAGACAGATGACAGCTCCCTGGGGCCGCTGCTGCTTTCTCACCAGAAGAAAAAAAACTGAGAAGGAGGAGAAGAAAGTGAGCAAGAGTTAGAGGAAGGCAGAGATGAGTGGTGAATTCAAATTGAGATCAACTCAAGTGCAAAAAGCATTCACAAATATTTTGTAGGTTTCTTTCCTTCCCAGGAAATGGACAATAAAACAAAACAAAATTTAAAACAGTTGAATTAAGTTGGTGATTGCCCCAGTGGGCTAAGTGTGAAAGGAATCTTGCAGCCTGAACTTTCTCCCCCTGTATATTGTGAGCATTTCTAAAGGATCATTAGCAAAATATGTAACTAAGAAGGTTACGCCCCAGATATCTTTGAAAGATAGTGAGTCCATTTTCAGTATAAAAGGTGCGTTCTACCTCATTTTAAATCAATACTCCTGTGGGGAGGGGGGCGTATGTGAGTCCTTAAAAATGAACATATAAAACACCAAGCCAGCAGGTTCACATGCTGCAGCAAAACAGATATGTTACCATTTCTGGGCCATTTTTTAGTACCAGGGACAGAATGCCTTGTCAGGCCTTTCTCTGGCTGCTTCCCCTCCATGGTAGCCCTTTTATTGTGCTCAGGAAACCCACAAAAACACTAAATGCATTCACCGTGGCCTCCACTGACTTCCAAGCAAGAACATTTCTAAAATATACATTAGTGTTTGAGACAAATCACTGCACTTGCCCTGTTTGAATTGAACACACACACACTAAAACCCACATGGAGAGGAGATCCGAGTCCCTAGGGCTCTGTGCTGCGAGGACTGGGGGAGGAGCCGTCATGAGAAGGCTCTCCGAGAAAAAGAGGTGCAATTCAAAGCCAGCACCAGTTCCCCTGGGGTCTGTTGTAATCAGGAGACAAATGGTGTACAGTCAGTAGTGTGCATTCATTCTGTCGCGAGAGGCTGCCAACTCCGAGCTTTCCTACGCTTTGGTGGAAATCCAGTATGAGTCTTTTTTTTTCCCCCTTTTCAGTGGCTTTTCGAACAAGAAGAATAAAAAAAGCGCACTGCTGACAAACACAGCTCTGGGCATTTGACACTGGTGTTTGATCTAGTTACTCAGACAGTTCAAAATGAACAAATTAGGTGTTTGCAACAAAAGACATTGCATTTCAGCCCGTTCAAGTGCCAGGCAGGCTGGACAGCCTTCTGAACCTGCAGAGCTGGGAAGTTTTCCACTGCCAGACCACAGGGCCGGCATGGGGAGTTCATTCCCTACATCAATTAATAAATCATGATACCGCTTTTTTTTTAATTAAATGGAAAAAGAAAGAAAACACAGGGTCAACAAAATGAAATCTAAGCCATCTGGAGTTTGGGGCGGGATAGTATAGATCACTCAAGCTGGTGACCCACAGGGGTGCTCTTCATTCCGGGCGGGACAGCCACACAAAGAGCATCATTTTCATTCCTGCCTGAGGACCATGGCACCCATCCAGTCTCCACACCACACCGAAAAGGGCAGAGTCTTTATTCTATTATGCAAATTCAGCTTTTCGAAATATCCTCCCATCCCATTGTTCGCAAAGACAGGCCGAACGTCTGAGTGTCTTCGTGTGACCTCAGTTCACAGGAGAGAATGGATTTGTTCTCTTGACTTCAATGTTGCCTTACTCCTATTAAGAAAAAGGCAGGCTTAGAAAGGGCTTCCTGCCTCCGTTTCCCCTCTGTGGAGCAGTGATTGCACCATGAATTGAATTGGGAAAGCTTCAGGGAGAAAGGGAAACTGCCTATGCCATTTTCACCCTCTTTCTCGAGTGGGAAAAGCTGACAGAAATCTTTTTGCGAACACTTGCATTGTTTGGAGACTCAGACAGCCCCTCAGCACGTGCCTCCAAAGGTAGTGGGCTGGAGGACTCTGCTGTGCCGTGTGCAAAGTGTGTTCTGAGAAATGGCCTGTTTCACTCTCAGCAATATGGGAGGGCAGAAACAGACAAAGTGAACGTAAAAAAAAAAAGAAGTCTTGCTAGCACAGATCCAACTAGTCCCTAGAATCGAAATGTCAGCCTTGAAAATACCAAGCGAACCCAGTCTGTCTCATCCGTTACCACCCTCCCTTATAATTACCGGAAAGTAGTTATTTATCTGTTGTGTTCAGCTACTCTGTCAGGACTCTTGAGTTTAATTATCAGACTTCACTGGAAATTCCACTTCCTCTGTTTCCTCTCTTCTTTTTGCAGCAGCATTAATCGCATTTCTTCAGAATTCTTATTAACTGTATCGGTGCAGCCTCCGGGTGCAGCTTCCTGGTGATCCTCAATTTCTACCTAGGAAGTCTTCGCCTGGTATCTGCTCCCAGTGGCGTAAGGAGCAGCGGTTCCACACTTTCAACCATCACAAGCGTGGCTCTTTGTTATATCAGCGTTCACGGGCTCCTGTCCACCAGTTCAGTGGAGAAGGTGTCCTGTGGCAGTTTCCTCTGAGTTCAAAACCATCCTTGGGTGGAAGGAAGCCTTCTTAAGACACAGCACCTTCTAAAGGGAGGGGAACATTCCATCCTATAGGCAGGTTCCTTAAGCCCAGGAAATAAACAACTCAAAGGAAATCACTGAAATGGACCAGATTCACTGGAGCCCTCCCTCCCCAGGATTTATAAATGGTGAGGACTGCTGAGAGATGCTCAGACCAGGCGAGACACTGAACAGAGTCAGGCACACTGAGCTACGTGGAAAGGACACTCTCCAACCTGTTGAGCTGCCTGCAGGCTGTGTAGTGTGCTCCAGGTTTTCAGCTTTCATGAACTGTCAACCCACACTGGGGTGGGCTTGAGTAATACAGCTGTCTTTGAGTCATTTCTGCCCCATAATTAATCCCTCACCCATATTCTTGTAACACCAATAAGACTGAGTAGAAGTTCAAGTCTCCCCAGAGCACAGGGCTTCCAGAATCTGCCCACAAAGCTGTAACTGAGCCAGGAAATTGAGGTCTGCTCCAATAAGGTGCTGGGGGAAGAGCAGACAGTCAGTTCCTACCAGCTCTTTTTTTTAAACTCACTTTCTTGGCAAGAGACCCTTCCAGGAAAGAGTCAGTACTGGGTGTGACTCTGCACTCATAACATTACAAACATACAGATATACATATATGTGTATATATTAAGTGTATGTTTGTGCGTGTGCCTGCTTCTCTGTGTGTTCACAGCACACTTGCAGTACTAGCAGAGGCCAGAAGAAGGCATCAGATCTCCTGGAACTGGAGTTGCAAATGGTTGTCAGTAGCCTGAGGTGAATACTGGGAACTGAACCTGCGTGTAATGAATTTCTAAATGGTCTTATTAAATAAAAATCACGGAGTCAGAAATTTGGATTAAAGCCTTAGAGATATCAGGGAAATACAGAAAGCCACCGGCCAACCTCACCTCACCAACTCTGCAGCTTCTAAACTGAGTGACTTCCCGTCTACCCAAGCTTATATGCCTTGCTTTTCTGCCCTTTCTTTGGCTATTAGCCCAGCTACCTCACTTCCTCTTCCTACACAGCTCTGCCACTGTCTGTCTGTCTGTACAGACCTCCAGGTCTCTATGGTTGGTACTGGGATTAAAGGCATGTGTCACCATGCTTGGCTCTGTTCCCTAGTGTGGCCTTGAACACACAGAGATCCTGCCTGCAAAGGGATTAAGGGCATGTGCTGCCTGACTTTTTTGTTTACTTAAAATGGCTGGCCTTTTTTCCCCTAATCTCTAGTCAAGCTTTATTTATTAATGCACAAATAAAATATCACCACACCTGAGTCCTCTGGGAAAACAGTAAGTGCTCCTAATGGCTGAGCTATCTATTCAGTCCCAATCATTACAATTTTTACTGTCAGAGACAAAGATCCTTCTGGGGAAAAAGACTGGTTCCAAGTGTGAGCCTTTTACTCAAACCACCATAGTGCTTGATTCCGAGAGACAGCCAGCTAAAGCTGAGCACGGTGGTGTCCAGACACACCTGACTTTCATAACAGCAAAAAAAGATAATATAGACACTGATACTGTAAGAGCCAATGGTAACCTGTAAGCCTCACCTGGCCAAGGACAAGGTAACTTCCTAAAATGCTGGCAACTATAGTTCTTGGGAAATAACAAGCCACATGCGTTCACTCCCCTAAACAAGTTTGTTTGCCCCATCTGCACTGGATGTAATTGATCATATGTTGAGGGAGGCGTGAAGGCAGGAAATTTGTCAGGATGTATGCTTGTTCCTGATAGGACCTGATGGGAAATGCAATGAATTTTGGGCTTTGCCTTTTTAAGCCCCTGCAAAACGTGACTCCTACCATTTCCTGGGAATCCTGGAATGGACCGGACCAGAATCCATCCTGGTCAGTATTTAATTAAAGCTTGCTTCAAATCTGGCCCTCAAATTGGGGAACTGATCTTTCTCTTGCTAATCTCAGGATTTGGACACACCTGACTTTTATGATAGGGAAAACAATTTACCATAAACACTGATCGATAGCTCCAGACTGTCATCAGTCCTCCGCTAATGACTCTGGCTCCAAGGAACAAAACATACCCTTAGGACTTGGTTTTACGGCTATGAGATCTACTGAGGATTGGAGTCATCCTAGAGAAATTGTTTTAGCTAGAAGCGAATTATCACATGGCAGTGATTTTTGTTCAAGTTTGTGGCTGGGTTTAACAGTAATTGAAGGTTTCTTCAGCAGACTGCTAGTCCTCTAAGGTGTGCGTTTCTCCATCATACAAGGTCAATGTCAGCCAAATGAATACAAATATATACACATATACATATATATGTGTATATATATATGTATATAAATACAAATATATATATTTGGTTTTTCGAGACAAGGTTTCTCTGTGTAGTTTTGGTGCCTGTCCTAGATCTCTCTGTGTAGACCAGGCTGGCCTTGAACTCACAGAGATCCACCTGGCTCTGCCTCCTGAGTGCTGGGATTAAAGGCGTGTGCCACCACTGCCTGGCTGAATACAGATTTTTTTTAAACCCCAGCTCTGCCACTGTATTGGTTACTTTTCTCATTGCTGTCACCAAATACAAGATGCAACTTAAAGGGCGAGGGTTTGTCTTGGCTAACCTTTTAAGGAGTGACGTAACCCATCAGGCCAGGGAAAGCATGGAGGCAGCAATAGGAAGCAGCTGGTCACCATTACATTTGTAGTCAAGAGCCAGTGATGAGACATTGCGTCTGAGTCAGGAGCCTGGACTCTACAAC
The DNA here is from genome assembly GCA_902168405.1 of Peromyscus aztecus. NCBI lineage: Eukaryota > Metazoa > Chordata > Mammalia > Rodentia > Cricetidae > Peromyscus > Peromyscus aztecus. Next base: position 38,857 of record CABHPQ010135879.1, read on the forward strand.
CTCAAGGCCTACCTCTAGGGACCCACTCCTCTAGCATGCATTGCTCTCTTACAGGTTTCACTTCTTGATTACTTGAACACTGTCTCCAACTGAGGACTGGGTGTTCAGACATACATGTCTCTGAGGGGCACTTCACTCTTTAAATCACTACAGCTACTTCCCACTTCTGGAGGAAGCCATCCAATATCTCAAAGCCCCATGTTCCCTAGACACTGGGGTTATGAAGATCCAGCCTCATGGGGATGCTGGAAAGGCAATGCATTTTATTTGCAAAACACTGAGAACGTGGGACACATAGTGAGCCTATGTGTTATGCAGTATACCTGCTTAATGTTCTTTACCCTCCTCCTTCATAGCTTCTGATGTATTGATTGGATTTACTCAGAGTAAGCTTTCAATAATATAAACGTATTGACAATGTGCAGTACGACATTACAACACTTCAAGAAAACTAGCTCATTGATGAATACTTAGAAGAGACATTGTAGGCTCAGCTTTTGCTGAGGGGAGCACTAATTCGCTTGCCGCAGAACATCTCCGTTGACAAACATCCTAAATGGATGGAGCTTTGTGTATTTTGCACGATTTCAAATCCTAAGGACTTGTTGTCTGTGTTGATTTCCGGCAGCTGTCATATAAATTACCATTCACTTGGCTTCAATAACTAAAATTTATTTTCTCACAGTTCTGAAGATCATCAGAAATCAAAGGCACTCCCTCTGCAGAGGCTTGGGGAGGAGTCTGTGCTCTCTGTCTCTTCCGGCTCCTGCTGACTTGAGGCATTCTTTGGCTTGTGGTAGGTAGATCAGGCCACTGTTTCTCCAAGGTCACCTGCATCCTCTTCAGTTTGGATTTTCTGTGTTATCTGTGAAGATTCAATTTTATAAGGATTCATCCTTGGGTCCAAGGCTCGCTTGGATGATCCAGGACAAGCTCTTCTTTTCATCTGTCTGAGGTACTTCCTTTGCCAGACAGAGTAATATTCACTGGTTCTGGGGATTAGCAGGCAGACACATCTTTTCCAGGGATCCTTAAACATTTTATATCACTAAGAATAGGATAGAAGAATTTGTAAAAGTTGTCTCATTTGTTGTAACCAAATACAAATAAATGATTATACTCATAGATTCATAAGATTGGTTTGTAGCAAAATGATGTTTTGCTGGAGCGAAGAGCCAAAATAAGAACGGGAGGAAGAAGACTACAGTGTCCACGTCTCATGTACTGACTTTCAGTGTTCCTCCAGGAAGTCGATAGCATGCAATAGAAGACAATAAAGAGTTTTCCTCAATCCACACAGAAAGAGGAAAGGGCCTCATGATACTGTGGAGCCCAAGGACCATGAGTGGAGCAGAAACAGAAGAGACCCCTGTCTCCTGTCCCCATGTTAATGTTACTCATTGTGTCTCCCCTGAGAGTTAAAGCTTTGGGAGAACCCCAAAGCACCTCATTTACCTTGGAGGTAAATTATATCATGATTTTCTGAAGCATCAGCAAATGAACAGAAGAAGCAGAGGGGCCAAAGTCAATGAGACAGTGGTAACCAGTATGAGGATATAGGAGACCTACTCCACTGAAGAAACCCAGAGAAATCGGCAGGGCATTATGGGAGTTGAGATTTGCATAAACATTTCCTCATTCAAGCAAGTAAATATTATTGGCCAAAAAAAAAAAAAAGCAAAAAATGGAGAAGGGATGGAAGAAACATTTTGAGAATCTGATTATATTATTTTTCTAATGCTTATGCAAAACATCACCAAAAACTTGGGGGGCATTAAACAATTCCCGTTCATTAGTTCAGCTTCCATATCTCAGCTGAAATTTGAAACTGAGATATTAAAAGTCTGTGGGGTTTTTGTTTGTTTGTTTCTTTTCTGGTAATGCTGGGGAAATCCTCTTCCAGGCTCATCTAGTGTTAGCAGAACATGTGGCGGTGAGCACGGAGTCCACGTTCCCTTGATGGACTGAGCTTCTGGAGGCTGCCCATATCCCTGATGATTCAGTCTCCCTGCACCTCCAGACCTTCAGCAGTGGTTCATCCTTCTTATGCCACTATTGGATCTCTCTTCTTTTTTAAAGAGATCACACTGGGCACAAGTAGGTCGTGTACAAGAAGTTTCCTGTGTTAATGGCCCCTCTGAATGGGAAGCAGATTCCAATCTCGTGTCTCCTGCCCGCTCATTTGCTGAGGATCGTGAGTGATCACTACTCTGACCCAGACCCGGCTTCTAGTGAGGATACACTAAGCCTCTAAGTCAATGCTGTGCAAACTCTCTCCTCCCTTCAAAATTATGTAACATTGCATCTCTGGTAGCAAAAGACGACAACCTATTATCAATCTACTGTGCAAAACATAGCTTGTGAATTTTCCATGAACTGCCAGCTATTTCCAGCACCTTCGCTGGGGTCAAAGCAGTGGGAAGCTGTCATCTTACACTTGAGTGGTGCTTTCAAAATACATGACATTGTGAGTATATGATATGATAAGCATACCAACTAGTTTCCTTTAGGAAGTCGATGAACAAGCATGTAATGGTGTCATTCAAAATAAAGGATCAAGCTATTCGAGTCTAGGCTTTGTCAACTAACACTCCTTTTATATAAATTGTTACATGCGGAGTTTAAAAGTATTCAGAACAAAAGCCATCCAGGTCTTCAGCTTCCAGCGTGACTGAAGTGTAATACAGAAAAAAATGGTCGTGAATTCCTTCTGCAATGTTCAACTTCTTGTCTAAGTCTTGCTGTGTTAGTAACTTGTATCGTTCCTGACCAAAGGGGGTGAAAGGGAGGATAATTGTGGCTTGCAGTTCCATAGGATGCAGTCCATCCCAGCAAGGATGTTGTGGCCACTAGAACAGGGGATGGCCAGTCACAGTGCACCCATAGTCAGGAAGCAAAGAATGATGGATGTTATTAGGTCCAGGACCCTAGTCCATGGAATGGTGCTACTTTATTCAGAGTGGCTTTTCCCACCTCAATCAACCTCATCTACAAATTACAGAGATGACCAGATGTTTGTTTCAATATTAATTCCAAATCCAACCAAGTTAACCACTAAGGTCAACCTTCACACTTGCCCTGGTACCTAGGCTCAGGCAACATTTTTCTGAATGATTACAAATTAGCAATTCTTTTAAGAGTCCCATGTCAAAAACATTGCCTCAAATCCATAGGCTTCCATATACGTCACAAAAAGATGTAAATATCTAATCCTAGCACTCGTGTGAGTCATATTAACATTATTTCATTGGATCTTGAAATGCAGATCAGTACAGTAGTCATATTACTAATTGTTGTCCTCAATTACTCTCAGCAACGCTGTCTTCCTGCAGCTAAATCTACCTCACGTTCTTCAAAGACCAAGGAAATGAGTATTTCCCTGAATTTCCCCAAAAGGTAATGGTTTCTGAAGGTGAGAATTCAAGACTCACGGCACCAAGAAGGGACACTTTTTAGAACTTACACCGCAGGTCTAGAAGTTAATTAAATTTTATTTATTCAGCAAACATGTATTGATTACCTACTCAAGGACATATTTATCTGCTAGGGAGAAAATAGTGAACAAAGTAGTCCTTGATTTCAGAGAGTTTAGATTCTAGTATAAGACAGACAATAAATGAAAAAACTGTGATGAGTGATTAGGCATGCAAGCATGGGGGAGTGAGTGTGACAGGAGGTGTATTTTTATACAAGATAAGGCTTCTGACACACGTGACAGATGATACAGGATGGGAAAACAGAGTTCTAGGCAGACTTGGGGGATAAGTGTCAAACCACTGGAATACCAATGAGTTTGACACATTCAAGAAACGGCAAAGAAGCCAGAATATCTCCAGTGGTGTGAGCAAGTGATGGTGTGGTAACAGAGACTGAGGGTGCAGCCAAGGTCAGCTCTTAAATGGCTGTGGTAGTGATTGCAAAGGTGTTTAGTCTTACTACTAAATAAGCTCAGTGAATTTTTTTATAGGTTTTAACTGAAAAATACACAACTATATAAATTCCTTTAAATGTTTTTATTTTCAGATTCAAGTAAAGGCCCAGTAGCAACTGTTGAGATCCAATAATAAATCAGTACTGAACTCTTAGTTTATACTGGACACTTGTAAAGGCTCTGGTATATGTATGCAGCCATTATGTGACCCCAGCCTAGTAATAAGCAAGGAGAAATCAACAAAAATCTACATTCAAACAAGTTATCAAAATAAAACAATCAGAAGGCTAGTATGGATTACTGAAATAAGAACTATAATTACTCTTTGGGTGAGGGTCTAAATAAAAGTGATTGAAGATGTGGCATCTGAGTTGGACTATGATAAGAATCATGACAATAAAGGAAAAGGAGGAGAGGTATTGATTTGTTTGCTTGCTGCCAGTGGAAGTAGTTCAAGGTCAGTATGGACAGGGAACAGTGTAGCACAGTGGTCAACAACATAATCCCAGCAGCTGTAGGTTCATCTTATATTTTTGTGGTGCTGGAAATTGAACCTAGGACCTCACAATTGTTGGCAATCTCTCTACCAGTCAGTGATATTTTTTTCTCTGCAGCTTCATCTTTAATCTTTATTGTACCATTGCTGGTGGCCATGTCAGAGGAGTAGTATAGGGCAATTGACTTCAGGGGATCAGCCCACCAGGAAAAAAAACCATGATGGGTGAATCTTAGATAGACAAGGCCCTGAGACTGCAGACTCCAGAATGTCTTTTGCTTCTGGTGTGCCTTTACATGTTTGCAGCTGCCATCTTTCTCTGGTATCTGGCATGGTGTGAATGGGTGTGGGGAGATCCCCACTGCCTATAATGAAGTATGTTTATCTCATGGAAACATACTGTTCTACTAGGAATTTTTACCTATGGATTATTATGAAGATGATTTCTTCCTAAGCTGTATGGTTTAACTGAAGCAGTGATCTTATACAATAATAGTGTCAGTTTAAGTAGAATTTTGATGACTGAGGGTCTTTAATAAACATAGTAAGGGATTATGATAGAGCTTAGTTTAGTGGAAAAATTAGTATAGGTAAAGGTAGGATAAAATGTTGCCCCTGTCTCTGATAAAACAGAGGCTGCAGAGGATAAAAAATAAAACAAGGAATTGTCACACAGCTAGTGCACACGAGTTTCTATTGAGGAGCCATATAGACTGTGGCTTGGGTTAATGATTAAGAAGAGCAGTTAAGTTCCAGTAGCCCAGATAGCTTAAATTCTTTTAATCTTAGTGTTAGGAGATGTGTTCACAGGTTTTGGAGTGCATAATAGTTGAAAAAAGCTTTGAAAATAACTTAAAGTTAGACTAAGATGTTTTTGTTAAGTAGCTTTGAGGTGAAAAACCCAAAACAATCTAAAGTTTTAGAAAGGCACAGAGTTGAGTGAGAAACTCTTTAAGGTCAGAGAACAAGAACAAAGCAGCCCGATTATTACTAGTTAACATACCTTTCTTGTTAGAATTGGTTGATGACTAAAGGTGATGATTAGTTCCTTATACCCATTTCTGCCCTCAATCTCCTGATATAGAAAAAACTATTGATGAGTGGGTATGCACACTAAAGATTTAAATTAGAGCTGACTGATTATTTTTCATGTATAAAAGTTTAGGTTTCCTTTAACATTCCTTATAAGATTACCTTTCAAGAAAAGTAATAAAGTGATTGGTTTTTTCTTTGTAACCGCAAAACGCAGCTTGCCAGTAAAAGAACTGGCTGAGAAAAATATCTTGCTTGCTTACGCTCCTAATCTATAACAAGTTGCTTGGGTATGTACATGTGTTCTTGGTGATAATTTCTTTTTCTCCTATAATATGTAAAATGTTCAATCATGTAAGGGATATGGACAACACACTGTTTTTTACTTGTATTCATTTGAAAAATAGAATGTAACCACATTGGAGTTATTGCCTGAAAGACTATAATTGCCTATATTGCCTGAAAGACTATAAGCTGTAGAGGAAAAAGAAGAAGGAGGAAGAGGAGAAGGAAGAGGAGAAGGAGGAGGAGGAGGAGAAGGAGAAGAAGGAGGAAGAGGAGGGGGGAGGAAACCATCAAGAGAGTGTGTGAGTGTCTTTTCCCTTACCCTCTCAGATAAAAAGGTCACAGTACACAAAATCCATGGATTTCACTTTGAGCCCTGGGCTACTGGAGGCTGGCCCCACAGGCAGCAAAATACCATATATTGTGTGTCACTAGAAAACAAACAACAGAACCTTCTGTGAACCTCAGTTTACCCACTTGTACTACTTTACTATCACATAGATATTTGTAAAGATTAAGTAGTTTAATATTAGTACCTTCTTTAAGAAGTTGTAGTGTATGGTAAGAGCAATACAATATTGGCCATGTTTCTATCAAATTAAAGGTAAATTAATATTCTCTCATTGATGGAGATGTCAGGCTGACTTTTCTAGAATGATTTACTCCTTTAAAAACAGAGTGACTTTTCAAATCCCTTGATATTAAGAGTAAAGCCTAGGTTTTCGAGGATAGGTACTTTACTTTGTAGAAATTATATTTGTACCTAGTTATTTCTGACAGGGTTGAAGTGACAGACTTAATGAAGATATGGGTCACATAACTTCACCCTGCTCTTAGTCACAGATTAAACCCTCAGCCCTGGCTAAGTATGAGGCAAATGGATCATGAAAAAAACAGACCACACAGTTGGACTGTGTGCATCACTTAGCAATTAACCACCAAAAGACTCAAGTTCAGTCAACAGGCATAAGAATATGCACATAGGTCAACTTATAATCACTACTTCAGTGCTTATAAAAAAAACTTCATTATTTTGTGTGTGTGTGTGTGTGTGTGTGTGTGTGTGTGTGTGTGTGTGGTTGTGTGGTTGTGTGCATACCATGGTATATGTGTAAAGATCAGAAGACAACTATGGAAGTTGGTTCTCTTTTGCACCATTTGGATCACAGGAATTGAGCTCAGGTTGGCCATAGAAAACTTCACCCATTGTAACATTTTGCTCCATCTTGAATTTAAACTTTAGGTATTAATCTCTAAGTTAAGATTCTGGCATGCTTATTACCTGAAAAAACCTCATATTTATATGGTAACCTATATGATGATTCACAAAATCTTTTTGACTGACCTAATCATGTTATAATTTCCAACATGATAAAATATAGACCTTGAAACACTTAAGCAAAAATGTAGTGTGATCAAGGTGCAAGGAATGGGGGGGTGGGGTTAGTGGTTGGAGAAACATTGTAAGTCAGGATAAATATCTTGCTTTTGGTCATGGTCAAGCCCAACTTGACGACAAGAAGACAAAGCGAAGTCAACGTGTAGCGATCACTCCTCACCCTCTTCATCTAGCATCCCTCCCCCAAACCCTGCTTTGTTTGGCAACCACTTTAGGTGTTCTGGCCATGGCAGAAATGCAGCCAGCTTGCCCTATGCCAGAAATACATCTAAGTGACAAGGCAGCTCTTGTAAGAGAAGACCTGCCCAGTGAATGGTACACTAATGCCGCCTTGCCTCCAGCAGCTTTAGAATGTCCTTAGTGTATCATTTGTTCTGTCTGCATCCAAGGGTGCCTGGGAACACACTGATGGGAGTCTAACTGTTGAGAGGGGTGAAGGAATGACATTTTAAAGGCAAACACTGAGCTTTCTCAGTCAGAGAAAGCCACAGCTGCTACAGATGCTAGCCTAATGGATGACACGGGGAGCTAGGAGCAGAGGGGAATGTCAGTTCAAGATGAGAGGTTGCCGGCAGAGAAAACAATCCACTCAAGATGAAAACTGAGGTGCCCAGGCAGTGAGAAGTGGGCTGAGACCTCTCAGCAAGAAGGCTGGCTGAAGGAACAGCTGAGTACCAAACAAAAACTGTTGGAAGACAGAAAGTGAGAGATGTAGGATGCTTCTGCATCAAGGCCAAAGAGACATCACAGCAGCAGTGATGCCTAGAAAAATGTAACCCACAAGCTTCGTTCTCTGAGCAAGCTGTGTTCATCTCCTTTGGAAGCTAAAAGAGTTGGCTTCATGTTCTACGACCTTAAATGACCTCTGCTTGGGTGCCTTTGATTCAAGAAGTCTTTGCCAACCCCTGTGGTTTTCACATCATTACTAATGACAGGGACAAGTACCAAAACATTTTGACCAGCTGCCCAAAGTATTTGAGAGTTTAAAAATATAGTTTAGTTGTTTGAAAATGTCATCTAGGTGTCGGATATCCTGGAGGTCTTTTTTGACCCATATCTAGAATGGTCCGTGAAAACAGAAACAGACTCTAAAAGTGCCTAACTCGGTAACAGCAGATCCTGTGAAACGGTGAATAAAAACATGACTCAAAGTCAGCGTGAAGTTTGAAGAACAGTGGGACTTAGATCCAGTGAGATTTCAAAAGAAGCCAGGCAATCACAGCCCTACCTGGCCCTTGTGGCCAAAGAAATGCTGGGAAGTCAGAGGTGTGCCTTGCTCAGCGAGCTCAAAGCAAATCCAATGCTTCCTATTACATAGAGATCGTACAGAAACCCAACCTACCCTGGGCATTCAAACACCATTTACTGAGGTGCCACTATGCACTGGACACCATCCTGGGATTTAGGACACCACGGCAGAAGGCACAAGGCCAGTGGTCTATGGAAGTACCTCCGCGATTTCAAAGGACTGCAGTATGTATCCTAAAATGGGTGATGGCGCTTTTTGGATGCTAACCAGTTATGATCTTCTTCATCCCCAGAGGACTCTGATAGACAGCCACAAGAATATAAACATATAGGAAGCCACCTATATTTTTGGTGATGATAAAATTTAGGTTGTGGCATTACTTTGAAAGAATGTGTGAGAGGGTTGTGTTTAGAAGAGAATCCTCTTAGATAAACATGGTTGTCCCTAAATGACACAATAGCCTGAACTGAGATTGTTTCCCTTCATCTTCCACCATCCTCATCATAGATGACTTTCTAATACACGATAGCAAAACAAACAGAAAAACGAGAGAGAGAAAAAAAAGTGACTTGACAGTATGTAGGGCTTTGGGGGTTCAGGAGGAGACATTTAGACTTCTTGCTTCTCCTTTCCCTTCCCTCCTTCCTACTCTCTATAATTTAATTGTGAGGGCTATGAGCCTCAGCATCTACGTAAATTCAGCCTGAGTCTGCTACTACTGCCTGAGTGGTCCTGATGACTCACTCCATCTTACAAGATCCTCTTTCTAACTCTGAGAAACAGCGACAACAATGTGGAACTGACAGTCGATGAGAGCATTTCTAGGACCCTGATCACATGCCTCATAGAGTGCTGGAGGCTCAGTCTACACTCATTACACACCCCAATCTCCATTCTGGTTTCCTTGCTTAACATTTGTGGTCACCATAAGCCTTTCTCACTTTCCTATAAAAACTTCATAAAATGGATTTATAGAAGGGGGAAAGCAAATAAATACTTATGACCTGTGTGTTCTTGTAAAAGTTCTGGAACCTTCTAAACTCTCGAGTTTGCCTCCTCAAACTACAGGTGTCAATAACTTTTTCCTTATTGGGATGTGCTGAGGAGTGAGAGACTGCCTCTGTTTCCCCTCCAAAGACCCTCTAGGCCTTTGCATTCTGCTCTAGATATCTTCCATTGGTCAATCAGATCAATGGGCAGACTTGCCCTCTGGCTTCTCACCTGGCTTGGAATATGGAAGGCAACAAAGTGTGGTCAATGTATTTCTCTCTCTCTCTCTCTCTCTCTGGCATCATGTAAGTTAATGGCACCAGTCTATTGAAGACCACAGATCTTCTTAGGGAGCTGTATCTTCTTTGGGCTCTGCTAGTGTCTTCCTTCATGATGCCCTATGATTGGCATTGACAAAGGCAGAGGCTACTGGTCCTACCCCCCTACCCTGTGGCTAGTTTCACTAAAACACCCTTGCACACACCTTGGTGAATAGTTTCGTTAGTCAATTCCCCTTGCTTACCCCCACTTGAGTGTGCTATCTGTTTTCGTTTGGTTGTTGCTGTTTTTCTGAGGATCCTGGTTACTATAAAATGTGACATCTCTGACATGCTTGGCTTCTTAAAAGTGATGACTAAGTATCTTAGGAATTGTGAATCTCACTGGGCAGCACATAATAAACATGATGTCCCTGTTATGCTTAAAGTCGGTGAACTCCCGGGATCCTTCCCTTCCTTCTATCAAAGTTTCTTATGGCTGAGGGCCTTACTATTCAAGTGCCTTGGGGAAGCAGTGTCATTTGTGTCCCTTCATTAACAAAACCATAATATGGCAGGGTAGATGCACTACTTGCATACTAAGACATGCCACTGGCCTGAGGAGCCTGCGCACTGCCTCATGGAGGCTGTTGAATTATCAGCTGCTTCTTATGCTCAACTTGATGCTGATGCTGACAGATGCGGTAAGAGCTATGAGGAATGAATATTTTATTTTCAATGTGAACCTCAATGGTTTCCTTTTTAAAAATCCCTCTAATGCTCACATGGCAGTATGAGGACCTGCAGTCTCTTTCTTCACTTCACCCTCTCCTGCATTTCCAGCACTGATTGATTGGTGCCTCTAATGTTTGGCTGTGGAGCGGCCCTAAGAAGTTTGCAACCGCATGCAGTCAGGGAATTTCTCAAGGGAGCTGGACCGACTCTTTGCAGAAAAGCCTGACCTGCAAGCTTTGCAGGTGGACTGATTCACTTAGAAGAATGTTATCAACATCATCTAAAATGTCATCGTACAGCCAAAGTGTAAAGATAATTTTTGTTCAATATACCCCAGCACAAGGCTACAAGAAAACCTGTTATTCAGCAAGTGGCTTATTGGGGTGGGATTTGCTGTGTATACTTCTAAAACATGCATTCTGTCATTTATAAGAAAAATACTACTGTGCACTGGTAGAGGCAGGGGCTGATGTTGGGCAAAGGCAGAATCTGCATGTCTGTTCTGAACGCTGGTGCGTTGGCATTCTCTACAGAGTCAGAGAGAAATCACTGCTTTAAGGTCTTCTGCTGTGTTCTGCTATCACTTCCCACTGCAAAGGATCTTTTACATCCTGTTAAACAGAAAGCAAACCCTCTTGTATGGCCTGGTGGTGGGTCTTATTCTCTGTCAAAACAACAACAAACATAATTTATTTTATTTTTAATTTTTTGAGCTTGTAATTTAATTACAGTTGTCCCTCCCCCTTTCTCCCTCCAAACCCTCCCATATAGTCCTCCCTACTTTCCTTCAAAGACCTGGCCTCTTTTTTCGTTAATTGTTAATGTATGCATATATGTATTTGTATATGCATATATGTTCCTAATGTATACCCGTTGAGTCCGTACAGTGTTCCTTTTATGTATGTTTTGAGGGCTAACCATTTGGCACTGGACAATCCATTAGTGTGCATTTTCTTAGGGAGGGTCCCCGTCCCACTCACAGCTTTACTCAATTGCCTGGAGTTCTTTTTGTGTAGGGTTGAGGCCTCATAGCTTTGCCCTGTCCAGTTTGGAATGTTCGTTGATGTCATCCTTGTTCAGCTCGCATTTAGGTGGTCATAACAAAAATATATTTTAAAAAAATAAAGAAAAATGCTAGCAGAAAAAGGATAGATTTCACTGCAAAGTCTTACAACTTCTGATCCTGCTGTCTGTTTGCTACGTGGTCTTACACACAGCCATTGGAGTTGAGTGCCGTCTTCCTCAACAGAAGATGGCTAGTGCTGTCATAGGTCAGCAACACACCCTCAAAGTCAGTTTACGGGCTGCCAAATGCAGTTACCCAATAAACAGTTACTCCAACAAACTTGATTCTGTTGTCTTTATCTCAGTGTGCTACAGGAGAAGAATTCAAAAGAGGAAAGTGGTAAGCCTAACTAACAGGAATCTACCCAATCAGAAACTGAGTTTCAGTGCCCTTCGGTATTGTCTCATATGATTTCTCAGCCTAGGAAAATAGCATGTCTGCTTTTGTTTACCATGGGGAAGAGCCTAATATCCCCAGTCAATTTAACACCTCTACAGTGAACCAGCGTTCCTACCAGTGGAAAGGAGACTGCATCACCTCCCATATCGAGGACTCAATCTGCCCTTGCATTATGTGCTCCTGGGGGTTGAGGGTGTCTGTGGTTCCAGGCTCCAGAGAATCTGGAAGAGATGGAGTGGGGCACAGCATGGGTGTGTGTGTATGTGTGTGTGTGTGTGTGTGTGTGTGTGTGTGTGTGTGTGTGTGTGT
>CABHPQ010135880.1:7340-26524 GCA_902168405.1 Peromyscus aztecus
CAATTACAGAATGGGATTGACTGGACTTTTCTAGAATCATGTCAGTGACTTGCTGGCAGGAAAACGGGGATCTCATGTAGAGAAGCCCACACAATTTTTATCCAAAGTCCAGGAAGGGAAAGATATGGATCAAAAATCAATGCCATCACCAAAGTATTTCCAAGCAGACAAAGTCCTTCATCCACCACGCAGGAAGTTTCCTCTTCCCTTTGATTCTTACGCATTTAACTGCAAGCGTTACCTTTTAAGCTTTCCACCCAGTGCCAATGTCATAAAAAGTCCAGGTGGGAAGGCACTCAGACTCAATCAGTTGAGTTATATAGCTCAGAGGGAATGGTCACAAACTTAAATTCATAAGCAGTTTTTCCCATTTCAAAATTGAGATTTTCCTGGAGCTATGCACAAGATGACCCTATCTAATCTGATATTATTGTTTCATTTGACAACAAAGAGCATAGTTATCTTTTCCACAGACTTCCTGTTGGCCATCACCAATCTGCAAAATACTCTTTACCAGAGCCTTTAGGTTAACCAAGGGCATTATGGTAACTGGTTGGTTTGTTTTGTGTCATTTAAGAGATTTGTGAGAGCCCTGTGCATTTTATAGAGAATGGATCTATGTCCCAGAAACTACTGCCTTTTTAAAGATTAAAAAAAGATATAATTAAGCCATGCAAGATATAAATTAAGCAAGAAAATCACCATTCTTCCAATTCTTAATGTAGCTCAGGCTGGCTAGAAGCTCATGGTGAGTCTCAGACTGTCCTAAAACTTGTGATTCTATGTCTCAGACTCCTGAATGTTGACATTATATGTATGTGCCACCATTCATTCCCACCTTAAAGTGTATATGACTATAAACAAAAGAATGGTGGAAAGTCGGCAGAAAACATGAGAGTTTCGGGCAGGGAGACCATAAATTTAGGACAGCCTGTGTTGCATGGGCCCAGCCTATACTACATCCAGACACCATCTCAAAATACAGATAAGTAACAAGTTCTTACACATAAATAAACCCTTACAAATTCCTGCTCTAACATCTTCAGCCTAAGTGTCATGCTTCCTTCCCTTAGGCGTACAAGATAGAGTACCAGCCAGTTGTCTGGATTCATTTAGTTAATTTGGGCTTTGGGGTAAAGCAAAAGAACTCCAGACATTCTAAATCTCTTATTTTCTCTTTTTGTTTGTTTGGGTTATTTTGTTGTTGTTGTTTTGGTTTTTTGTTTCTTTGTTTAGGGGGTATTTTGAGACAGGTTATCTCTCTCTCTCTGTGGCCTTCAGTGTTCTGGAACTCACTCTGTAGAACAGGCTAGCCTCGAACTCAGAGTTCACTGGTCTCTGCCTCCCTAGCACTGGGATTAAAGGAGTACACCACCATGCCCAACTTATTTCTTTATTAAAAAAAAAAAGAGACAGAGAGAGAAGATGAGTCATTATCTCAACGTATTGTCATTTTAAAACTAAACATGCCTAGTTCAAGCATATGTAATTTGTATGAACTTCCAGTTTGGGTCGTTAAATGTCTGTCCCCATTCTCTGCACCACAAATAGAGCCAAGTTAGAGCCACGGTAGGAAATATCACCTAAGAGAAAGGACTCTTCAGGGTCCAACAGAACTGAGGTGCATTCTTTATTCTTCCGTAGTAGGTATGTAGCATCATCATTGAATTTCTTCAACTTCCTAAACATCACTTTTCTTACCTTCAAGTAAGCACAGTAATTTACCTCCTATGTTATGTTGAAGCATATTTTATTAATATAATCTAAGTTATTGAATAAATTCTATATGAAGTATATGCTGTTTAAAATGCAAATTCAACTCCTCTTTGACTAAGAACTTTTTAAAGAGTTAAACAGTCTTCTTTAATGGTACCTATAGCCAGGGGTCCAGAGCTTCACCTCCTGCCATAACTTGAGTGGTGAGATCACATGTAAACCAAATGTTTGTGAGATTCCAAAAGACAGGGTATTTGCTGGAGCTTTATATGAGTCTTTCAGACTAATTTGAATTCTTGATGTTTACTTTTGTCCTTTATTCTGCTTGCAACAAGATAACCGAAAAGAGATACAAGAAATGTTTAGTTTCCTTTATCCTCTCATGGTCTTCATTAATGCACTGTGGGTGTTGTTCTTTTCAAAGGCCAAAGGTCACGGTTCTGTTTTATAATTGCAGTTCCCTCTTTCCGACTTGGTCCAGAAGTATCAGCTTTATCACTGCTTGTGAGATTTACAGCGCTTCCTCCATCCTTGGCTTGCTAATAGGCAGTTGCTGAACTCCCCGGAGTCTCAGCTAGGAAATCTGAGCGGTATGTAATTGCTACAGCTGGAATCGCATTCCACTTCAGAAGCTTCTCAACAGCATTCTCAGACGTGTGGATATCCATTAGTGACCCAGGGGGATTACTCCCTGGCACCACGTGCACCTTTATGAGGGTCCTGGATGATGAGAGTGTCCCTCCCAAGAGCAGAAAGGGAGGCAAGGCTCGGGGATTGGAGGTTGGTGAGTTCAAAATGAAAATGTGTGGGAACAGAGGGTACTTAGAAAAAAGAAAATTCAAAAGGAAAATCATAAAACTTGGCCTTGGGGTAGGCTGAGTTTAAATTTGTACTGAGTTACTAGCTAATATGTTTATCAAAACATCCAAGGGCAACAGGGCCAAGCAACATGATTTGATCTTCCTGTGTCTGTTTATGTGGACAGTAATTGACAGTAAGCAACGCTGAACTTTCACTTCCTGTTCACTGCAACTAGAACAGACAATACTGAGGGAATGACTCAGGCCCGCCTGCAGCAACTGCCCTCGGAGGGAAAGGCTTCCTGATTGCACCAGGCCTCCTTTTCAGTCTTTCTAATGCTGCCTCCACACCACAAGCCTCTGTAGCTTCTGCTTTTGCAGCAACACTGGCTGCACTGCTCTCTAGACGTTACAGCAATCAGTGAGGTGTGCCTTCAGTGGTCAGATGACAATCGAAGTAAACCCGGTGATGTGTCTGTCTTACAAGGGGGGTGCGTAGTGATGCTCCTGGCATACACCAGGCCGACTGTTGCATTTGTACCCTTAGAGGAAAACAGTGCATGGACATAGTGGGAAGATGAATAGAAAGATAGTTCTAGGGTCAAGTTTGTCAAACACATTGTATTAGGTGAGCGAGGAAGGATTTCAAATCAGAATCACAGCTGTATCTGGCTACAGAGTATATCTTTCACAGCTCCTACTGGAACCTTTGTTTCTATGAACAACATGTACTACTTGGTGTTATCATGACAAAGACAAGATTTAATTGTATATGACTTTAAGTAACTGTTATGAGATGTACATGAATACATAGGCAATAAAGTAATAGAACAACCATATAATTAGAAGTAGAAATGTAATAGGTCAAGAGTTGTGGTTCATATGGCTCGTGAACAGACAGATATTCAGATTTCATCCACAAAAAGCATGTTTCCCAACCCTGGCTGCACATTAGAATCACCTAGGGAGCTTTTTACAAAACTGTTGCTGGAGTCCCACCTCCAGAAACGGTGATTTAATGGCTCTGTGGTGAGCCTGAGATTAAAAGCTCCCCAGATAATTTTCACAGCAGCTAAGGTTAAGATCACTATAGTCCAATCTCAATCTCATGAGTAACTTCTCAGAATGGCTAACAGATGATGGAAATGGGCATCTTCATGAATGGGAGGTGGAGTGGGGGCTACCAAAAAGGGGAGAGAGAGAGAAGAAAGATATTCTGGGTATCACATGTCCATTAGACAATTGTTAAGACGCATTGAGTTCAGAGTATGCGGACGGAACATACTCTGGCACGTACTGATGCTATTAATAGAGAGCAACAGGCTACTGTGGGACTCAGCCTTCTGAAGGAAAGCAGACATTGGTCAAATAAGACAGAAATACCGATGACAGTAGAACTCTGACAAAAGCCATGAAACAGAACACCATAGAAAACAGCGTCTTCTGTATTCCTTGGGTGGTAGGAGTGAAGCAAACTGAGATCTAACCCGCAAACAAAGATGAGAAAGTGATGTGAGGTAAGACAGAGGTAATGTATGTGCAAAGGCCCAGAGCCTCCAAGGACTACTCACTGAAGAAAGCCAGGAGGTTGTCATACAGAGATGAAAGGGATTAGTTTGAGGTGTGCCTGGGGGAACAGACAAGTTATTTTAGTGCATGCTTGTTGGCCATGTAATACTGGCTTTGGGGATGCATTCAGGCTTTTGATTATTACCCTAAAAGAAGAAATCTATTGGGGATTTTATGAAGACATGAAGTATTATCAGGTGAGGATTTGTAATGATCATCTAGTAAGCAGAATGTTCAGAGAGGAGATAAGATTAAATGAAGAAAATAAATTAGCAAATGAGACCAACCAAAAAGAGAAATGTTGGCAGGCAGAATGGCTCACCTTGGAAAGGTACTTGCTGCTCAGCTTGAACATGTGAGGTTGTTTCCTGGTAGAAGGGGGAATCCACTCCTCAAAGTTGTCCTCTGGCCTCCACAGTGTGCAATGCCACACACAATCAGAACAAAAACAGTACAATACGCTCTACATTCAGGATGTACCCTGACTCTTCAATGTTCCTGAATTTATACATAATGACATGGTAATTTTTGCAAAGTTGGAATCAGTTAAACCAAAGCATTGTCAGTCATTTCTTTGCTATCAATTGATATTTCCAATTATAGATTCATAATAAGTTTTACAACAACATTAGAATGAGAAAGAGCATTCTTGTGCAAAAGGAAAACATAGGTGATTTTACAAGGTGGAGGAGGTTTCAAATTTACTCTACAATCTCAAATATTATGAAAAGTAATGTGTCCATAGTTACCTGTTATGCTTGGAATTGCATGCCAGTTGGTTTTCCAAAAGCATGAAAGGAAGATTTTTCTCAAGGAAGCTATTACACATTAAGGTGCCTGTAGAAAATGATAATATATTAGAAGCCAGAAAAATCACTTAAGTCTTCTGTGTTTTCCTTCCACCCAAAAATGCAATGCCAGAGTTGGGAGGGGTAGTTCAGTGGTTAGGAGCATTTACTGCCCTTGCAGAGAACTTGGGTTCAGTTCCCAGCACCCACATCCCACCACTCACAACCACAATTAACTCCAGCTCCAGGCGACACAATAATCTCTTTAGGCCTCCCTAGGTATACACATACCTGACACACACATACAAATTATAAGCACATGGTGTGCACAAATCCACTCAGGCACACATTCACATAAATAAATAAATAATCATTTAAAAATCCAATTGTCTGTGTGGTGGTGGCACACACCTTTAACTCAGCACTCAAGAGGTAGAGGCAGGCAGATCTCTGTGAGATCGAGACCAGCCTGGTCTACAGAGTGAGTTCCAGGACAGCAAGGGCTACACAAAGAAAACCTGTCTTGAAAAACCTAAAACTAAAAAAAAAAAAAAAAAAAGAAAAAAAGGAAAAAAGTCCAATTCAAGCCAGCTCTAGCCCAGGGAATCTAGCATAGATGAAATAATAAAGTTCTTCAGAGACCATCCACCTCCTTATGGTCCTAGTCCTGGTAAATGATCATCTGAAGGCCTAGCTATTCTTGTCCTCTGGTGACATTTATTCTCGTTATGCAAATAAAAGTGATTTACACCAGTGGCTGTCAAAGTGTGGGCCTGAGACGTCTGGTCTCAGCAGTATTATGAAATTCTTAGAAATGCAAACTCATGGGTTTCTTCTCAGACAGACTTAGAAAATCTGGAGGAAGTAGGATCCAGCAATGTTGCTGTGTGTTTATGAGCCTTCCAGGTGATTCTAATCCATGCCAAAGTTTGACAGCCACACACCTAGGTAATAAGAATATCTGTGGTTTTAAGGCACTTGACATGTCTCAAGGAGTTATGGTCCTCACAGCTCCAGCTTCTTTCCACCAGCCTTAGCTTTAACAACAGCTCGAAACTACATCTTAGGAATATCAACCTGGCAGATTGGCAAAGAGAATTTGCTATTTTAGAAGTTCTGACTTCCTATGCTGACTGAAAAAAGAAAGAAATAGCTCTATGGCAGGATCTGTAGCAATGATATCTTGTTGAATGGCGTGAATGAAGGAACAAGTGTTTAAAAAAAAGAATGAAAACCCTTGCTCACAAGCCTTGTCCCTCTTTCAATGAACTCCCAACTCAGTAAATGTGTGATACAGCACACATTTACTTAATAAACATTCCACACACCCTATTTGAGAAAGCAGAACTTTATTTATCCTTACAGCCCCTACAAATCCAGGCAGCACTCCCTCTATATTGCAGAAAGCTGACAACAGGAATAGGTTGAAATCTGAAGGAAAGCTACAGATGACCCAAACTATATAAACTATTGAACTTGTATTAAACATTTAACTAAAACCTATACTTTGTATATAATTGGATAATAATCCTAAATAACAGTAACTAATACAAATAAATAAATGAACTACATTTTCCGGGGTTGTTTTGTTTTTATTTTGTTTTTGAAGCCTTGATCCTCAAGTAGACAGTTGTCTAGATGATATACACACAGCTTTAAAGCTTCATTGATTTCCAAACTACAAAGTTCCCAGAAAGGGATAATATGGGGGGAACTCATAGCTTCTCTCTTGTAACAAATAAATACACTCCACTTGAACCTATGGACAAAGAGGAATTTTAAGGAAATAAAATACAACATTTGATAATGAAGAAATTTTTTCAGTAATCATTAATGGCAACAATACTTTCTACAGTTAAATATGATTGATAGTCTAGTTAATTCTGAAAACTGTATAGTTTGCTGATGATCTACCTCCGTTACAAGAGCTCTAAGATGACATTGATTCTCTCCGATCACTCCTGGCCTCTGACTCTTACAACCATTCTATGTCTCTCTTCCACTCTGATCCCTGAGTCTTGGGAGGAGGTGGATGATAAGTGTCCCATTTGAGACTGCACACTCCATAGTCACTCAGTACTCTGCACTTTGACCAACTGTGACTTTCTTCATTAACCACCATCTACTCTACACCAAGAATTTTCTCTGATGATGTTTGAAAGCTTCACTAATATAACGGTAGAGAGATATGGATTTAGAGGGTTGTTTGATTTGGGAGACTGTGAGATCCCCAACCATGGGTTCTTGATCAAATATACAGTATCAGGTATGTGCTTCCCAGTCTGGAATGGGCCATAAAAATCTAAGCAGAAAGCAAATAGTTACCTCCATAGCATGTATACCATTATTGAACATATGAGCAAGTTATTATTTAAGTTCACATGGTTCACAGCTGAATAAATCTGTTGATGACTACCCACCGCACCCCCCCACTCCCACCCCCACCTTTAATGTACATAGCACCTTCCACTACTATGAAAACTAGCCAGCAGGGAGGAAGCTTCCTGGTCATTACCTACTTGATTTCTCATTATCCTGTGTGTGACCAATGTGTGTGGTGTTATTTTGTGGGGAATCTCTGGGACACCTATGACCCGTGTTTTCTGTAGATGACGTGACTATAGCAACTCATAGGAGCTGTGACTGTCTGCACAAGACTTGCACAAGATCAAGCCAGTTCACATTCTAGCATGAAGTGTGAAGGAACTCATCGGCCCCACCCCTACCAAACTGGAGAGAGTTGAGGATTTGTAGGGCGAGAGATGGTCAGTTTTCTTTAAGGGTATGTTTCATGGCAGATGAACTATACTCCAGTAGATGGTCCCACTCCCATAAAGGAAATTGCCAACACAAATTGGCATTGATGGGTTATTTAAAAGAAAAAAGAAAGGAATATGAAGTTGAGTAATTATAAAGTGAAGATGAATCTGGGAGGAGTGAGAAATAAATATGATCAAAATGTTTAAAGTTTCAAAGGATTAATACAGATTTTTAATCCTGTCCAGTGTGGTGGTATTATGTTCCCCAAAATATTGTGTATGCTAATAAACTTATCTGGGGTCAGAGAACAGGACAGCCACAATATTAAACATGAGGATAGGCAGTGGTAGCACATGCCTTTAATCCTAGCATTCCAGAGACAGAAATCCATGTGTTCAAGGATACAGCCAAGCATGGTGACTCACACCTTTAATCCCAGAAAACCAGCCTTTAATCCCAGGGCGTGGTGGTAGAAAGCAGAAAGGTATATAAGGCGTGAGGACCAGAAACTCAAGGCACTTGGCTGGTTAAGCTTTTAGCTGGTTAAGCTTTTAGGCTTTGGAGCAGCAGTTCGGCTGAAACCCATTCTGGATGAGGATTCAGAGGCTTCCAGTCTGAGGAAACAAGACCAACTGAGGAACTGGCGAGGTGAGGTGGCTGTAGCCTGTTCTGTCTCTCTGATATTCCAGCATTGACCCCAATATCTGGCTTCAAGTTTGATTTTATTAATAAGACTCTTTAAGATGAATGCTACAGTCCAGGAATAAGGTAATTCTAATGTAAAATTCTACCAGTCAGTAATGAAATATGCAAAATAATAGTCATTAAACAAATGGACCAAGATTTTTATTATACTGAATATTTTTCCCAATAGTTTTTTTATAAAACTATACTCATGTAAGCTTCCTATGTGACAGATGTATTCTTTGAGAGTTAAAGGGTATATTCAGAATCACTCTGGGTTTTCTTTAACCCAATCAAATCCTGTGCAACTGATAGATTGAAATTTTAAATAATTTTTTAAAATAAGCATATCTGAAGACTAAATGTAATATATTAGGTTTACTTAAAATCTAATTTATAAAATCTTTCATTAGATATATTTTTGTTATATTTATTGGAAAAAGACTATTTTGATCTTGTAAACAGTTCATGGATTTCATCATTCTCTCTGCTAGAAAGCCATGCTTCATTTCAAAGCATTTGTGTGTGTGATAAGGGGGTATTTCACTTCAAAGTCAAGTCCCTTTTTAAATGATTTTGGTAACTGATGTGTTTTAAATAGACAGACTCTTACAAATGTCCTAAAAGGCTCAAATTTTTAGCTTTATCTTTTACAAATATATGACTTTCTGACAACCAGACGCTGGTAATTAAATATAGGTCTAATGTAAACATGAGAAGCTATAAATCATGCTATCTTTCTTAAATGACTTTCATGTATTATGTATTTCTGAAAACCTGGACCATGTTAACCTTGTTCAAAACAAAGCAAATGAAGCCTCCTCCACAGGACCTGTGGCATCATGTTATAACTACAGTAATCATCGTGGCTGTTTAATTAAGTGACTGTCTATTGAAACCACCACAATTTTCTAATTTATGAAAGCGAAAATTAAAAAACAAAAGTACCTTCTACAGCCCTCATAATAACTTATCTTAACCTATCATCTAATCTTAATAATGAAACTAGAAGAAAAGCAGTTATTTTTTCAAGGAAAAGGTTAAACCAAGTAATGGTATTAATGTGTATATTATATCCATCTTCTTGAAGCTAAATTCATCCATATATAAATACAGAATCCATGTGGTCTTATTTTCAGCTTAAATGGTTGTTTGCATCCAACTTGATAAACTTGAATATTTTAAGAAACCACAAAAGGTTATCATTTTTCAACCTTATAGTCTTAGTTACGACGAGTTTTACATTCTTAGGAATATTCTTCTAATGTTAAGTAAAAATAATGATTTGTGAGAGGAAATAAAGTATGTCCACATTAGGACTGTAGGAGAAAAATAATTACTGAACTTTTACAATTTGGAAATGGACTTTTTTCTTTCCAGACATACAAAAGTGCTTTCTCCACCCCCATTCTTCCTTACAGGATGTCACTCACCATGTGTGATAACCCTTGACTGTTGTTGTGCTGTTGAGTGCTAGGCTGGACAAACAAGTCTCCTTAGATCAATGTATCCCATCCTCTGTTCAGCTGGCTTTAGACAGCATTAGTGTAAAGTTTCATTCCATTCATCATGATGACATGAATATGGATGGAGGAGTTTAGGACCCAAACTTCTGAACTCAGTGGTTCTCTGTAACAGGAATATTAAAGAGTTTTATTAATAAAATCAAACCTGAGCCAGGTATTGGGGTGAACTGGAAGATCAGAGAACCAGAACAAGCCACAGCTACCTCACCTCGCCGGATCCTCAGCTGGTCTTGTTTCCTCAGACTGGAGGCCTCTGAGTCTTCATCCAGAATGGGTCTCAGCTGAACTGCTGCTCAAAAGCCTGAATGCTTAACCAGGCCAAATACTTAACCAGCCAAAAATGCTTCTAGTTTCTGGTTCTCACGCCTTATATACCTTTCTGCTTTCTACCACCACTCCCTGGGATTAAAGGCTCGCTTTCTGGGATTAAAGGCGTGAGTCACCATGCTTGGCTGTATCCTTCAACACATGAATTTCTGCCTCTGGAATGCTAGGATTAAAGGCGTGTGCTACCACTGCTTATCCTCTATGTTTAATATTGTGGCTGTTCTGTCTCTGACCCCAGATAAGTTTATTAGGGTGCACAATATTTTGGGGAACACAATACCACCTCAGTTCTCCTTTACAGTTTTCTTTTTTAAGTAAAAATAGATTCTTCTTTCATGCGATACACTCTGACCACAGTTTTCCTCCCTCCAAACACCCCCCACCTCCCCTCTCCTCCAGATCCACTCCCCTCTTTCTCTCATCTGAAAAGAACAGGCCTCCAAGAAAAAAGCAAAGAACCACCACAAGACAAAATTCAAAAAGAAGAGGCAACAGCTGTCTCACTGAGGCTGGGCAAGGCAACTCAACAGGAGGAAAAGAATCTCAAGAGCAGGCAGAAGAGTCAGAGACACACTGGTTCCCACTGTTAGGAGTCTCAGAAAAATACCAAGCTAACAGTCATAACATATAGACAGAGGACCTGGTAGAGACCTATGCAGGTCCAGTGTTTGCAACTTCAGTCTCTGTAAACCCATATGAGCACTGCTTAGTTAATTCAGTGGGCCATGTTCTCCTGGAGTTCCCCATGCCCTCTGACTCCTACAGTCTTTCCTCCCCCTCTTCAGCAGGGTTCCCTAAGTTCCAAGGGAAGGAACCCGATGGAAATCATCAATTTAGACTCCCTCTTTGCATAACGTCTGCTCTCATCTGCTATTGGAGGGAGCCTCCCTAATGATGACTGAAGACGGCACCTATCTGTGAGTACAGCAGAATATCATTGGGAATCATTTTATTGTTTGGTTTGGTTGTTTGGTTGGTTATTTGCTTGGTTGGCTTGTTTTGGCTTTTTAAGACCAGCTGTGTTTGGTTCTACTTGAGATCTCTGGGCTATCCTTTGTCAATTTCTGGCCATCCAAGCACTGTTGAGCACTTGTGGAGTGGGCCTCAAGTCAAATCAGACATTGGTTGGCTACTCCCCAAAGTTCAGTACCACCATTGCCCCAACTCATCTTTCAGGCAGGACAGATTGATCAACAATTTTGTTGCTGGCTTGGTGTCCATATTTCTCTTTAGGTAGCCTGCAGAGTACCTTCCTACACCAAAGAGGCTAGAATACAGGGGTGAAGGATCCAAGCCAAAACTAGCTTGACCTTTCTACATTCAATGAGCTGTGTGGATGTTCTTCTTGGCAATGGGGCGCTGCTGTCAGTTTACAGAGAGCAACACTCTGTCCCAGCATCATCCTGGGTTGTTTGGGGATCTCTATGGGACTCCCTCGGCCAACAACTCACCTGAATGCAACTCTGTCCAGTCACTGGAAGTCTTGCCTGACTACCAGAGATGGGCAGTTGATACTCTATATCCCCCCCTTACTAGAAGTCCTCGCTAGGATCACCCTCATAGATTCCAGGACATTTCCACTGCACTGCTTCCTCACAACCCCACAAATGCACCCCAATTCCAGTGTCCTCTCCCCATACTCTCTTCTTCTATGCCATTTCCCCACAACCTAATCGCTCCTGTCCCCTTCCTCATCCACTCTTTGAGTCTACCCACAAAATCTATTCTATTTCCCCTTCCCAGGGAGATTCATGTATGCCCTCTAAACCCTTCCTCTTTACCTATCTCCTTGGGTGTACAGATTGTGCTTTGATTATCATTTACTTAATGGCTAATATCCACTTATAAATGAATTTATACCGTATTTGAATCTCTGGGTCTGGGTTACCTCACTCAGGATAATTTTTTTTTCTAGTTCCATCTATTTCCCTACAAATTTCATGATGTCATTCTTTTTAACAGCAGATTAATATTCTGTTGTGTAAATGTACCACATTTTCTTTATCCATTCTTTAGTTGATGGACATCTAGGTCATTTCTATTTTCTGGCTATTATGAATAAAACTGTTAATAAACACAGCAAGTGTCCTTGTGGTAAGGTAGAGTGTCCTTTGAATAAATGCCAACTGGGTCTTGAGGTAGGTTGATTTCCAATTTTCTGAGGAACCACCATATTGATTTCCAAAGTGGCTGTACAAGTTTGCACTCCCACCATCAGTGGAGGAGTGTTCCCCTTTCTGGACATCCTGACCAGCATAAACTGTCACTTGTGTTATTGGTCTTAGCCATTCTGACAGGTATAAGATAGAATCTCAAAGTAGTTTTAATTTTCATTTCTCTGATGGCTATGGATGTTAAATATTTATCTAAGTGTTCCTCAGCCATTTGAGATTCTTCTGTTGAGAATTCTCCATTTAGATCTGTACCCCATTTTTAATTGATTGTTTGGTCTTTTGATATCTAGTTTCTTGAGTTCTTTATACATTTTGGATACTAGTCCTCTATCGGATGTGGAGTTGGTAAAAATCTTTTCTCATTCTATAGTCTGCCACCTTGTGTGATTGATAGTGCCCTTTGCCTTACAGAAGCTTTTTGGTCTCACAAGGTTCCATTTAATAATTGTCAATCTTAGTACCTGCTCTATCAGTGTTCTGTTCAGGAAGTTGTCTCCTGTGCCAATGCACTCAAGGCTGTTCTCCATTTTCTCTTCTTTCAGGTTCACTGATAGCGGGAGACTGAAGTCTCCCGCTATCAGTGTGTGAGGGTCAATGTGTGCTTTATGCAATAGTAGTATTTCTTTTACAAACATGGGTTTCCTTGTGTTTGGGGCATAGATGTTAGGAATTGAAAAGTCATCTTGGTGAATTTTTCCTTTAATGAGTGCTTAGTACCCTTTTCCATCTATGGAGAGGTTTTGTGATCACCTCTGAATTGCACATAATCTCAGTTTTGTTGACAGGCCAAGCACACCTGAAAATATTGTAAACAAATCCTATCTGGAACTACACATCAAAATTACTATTTCTTAAACTATACATTATTCTTCCCCTTTTGCCTTTGTGCTCCTGTGGGCACTAAAATTAAACCATATCCTTATAACAAATAAGAAATTGACAAAAATGAAACATAAATCCTGTATTTGTTGTAGCATTTATTAAAGAAAATGGTATCCAAATGTTTTCACTATAGTAGATACAAACCATTCAAATTTAGATAACTAGAAAAAGATATTTTTTTCACTTGGAAGGATTCAGAGTTAGCCTATGCACACCAATCCAAATACTGTGTTAACCTATTTGTGAATGCTAAGAAAGTGTAACAAAACAGATACATTTTATTACCAATGTTCCTTTTTGTCCCTCAAAACACACAAGCACACATGCCTCTGACATGCAGTATATTGAGTGTTCTAGGTTTTTTATATGCTCCCTCCAAAAATTCAGTTCATGTAGATCTTGAAGAGGCATCCTATTTCTACAAATCCTGCGACTGAATGGGGGGAGATCCTGTCTCTATGAATCCTCAGAATGAATTGGGGGGCCAAGATCCAGTTTCCTCCTGCCTTGTATTCCTGTCTCCACCTCCCTAGTGCTGAGATTAAAGGCTTGAGCCTCTCAAGTGCAGGAATCAAAGGTTTGAGCCTCCTATGTGCTGGGATTAAAGGCGTGAGCCACCACCACCTGGCTCTGTTTCTCTTTTAGACTGGTTCAATCTCATGTAGCCCAGCATGGCCTTGAATTCTTGATCTTCCTGCTTCCTCCTCCCAAGTGTTGGGATTAAAGATGTGTGTCTCCACTGACTGGCCTCTATGGTTAACTAGTGTCTAGCTCCATACTCTGATGTCCAAGCTGTATTTGTCAGAGCACAAACAAAATATCATACAACACAGCATTTTGCTTGTTTTATTTTATTTTAGAATACAGAAAATGAAATATGGTCTCTAAATTTTATTCAGGTTTCAATACAAGGAGGAAAAATATATAAAGCATATTGCTGCTTTTTAAAAAGAATTTTATTGCATTTACTAACATACCCACACACATTCCATTGCCCTGTCTGGAGGTCCAAGGTCACCCTAATAGAATGAGAATCACCAGGTCAGTCCCTTCTTCTCACTGAGGTCATCTGGCTTGGTGGAAAGCACCTTTACTTACTGAGTCATCTTGGTGGCTCTATTAGTTCTGTTTTAAGACAATGTTTTAAGGAAACGATGCAATGGAATTGACCATGAGGATGCTTAAACCTACTAATGCTGTATTTCATGAGGAGACAGAATTTTGAAAGGATGTGTTATGTTACCCAGTTCTCAATCCCTGTATCCCAAAGGGTTGCTCCACAAACCTGTAAAAACAATTTGTAGTTATTGCATTTTGACGCCCTAGTCAGTGTGACAGAGGATATTTCAATATGATATGACTTTCTCATAATATTATTGATCAGAGTTTTGTTCATCACATATTTCTTATGTTTTTTTTCTATGAATGTTTTCCAGTATCACCACAAGTCATAAATAATAATTTGATTTGAATATCTGCTGAGACTTAAAGAGGCAATAGCTATTTCAAGGGGTCATCTTCATAAAGTTCAGAACTTCTCTCCCATTTCAAAGATGGACATTTGATACACACTTTCTGGTAGAGACTGATTCTACATATAAAGAAATTCTCATTAGAAGTGAAAGGAACATGACTAACTAAAAAAAAGTGAAAATAAAGTAAATATCCTTGATTTAGAATTTAAGGTTGTGTTAGAGGGTATTTTTCACAGCAAATCACTATGAATGTAAAGAATCATGAAATGTTGTTAATAATATATTACAACTATCATTTTAGATCAGTGATATAGTGAGTTGATTGCTAGCTCCAGTTTGAATTTCCTTTTCTTACCATGGAATCATTCAGAGTGATCATCTTTGAAAAGGTGTTTTGAATGTGGAATTGATATTGAGGATCTTAAGATCACCCTGAATTACCAAAGTCGGTCCCAAAGCCAGTGACAAAAATCCTTACCAAGAGAGTCATGCATGAGCAAGGGGAGATAGCCAAGGGCAGAAAAGTCAGATTTTAAAGTCGAAATCCAAGGACTGGCTATATGTTCCAGGAGCTGGGAGAGGCAAGAAGGGTTGCCCTCTGGGAACACCAACCAGAAGAAACTTGGCTCTGCCGGCTTCTTTGTTTTTAAATTCTTGGCTCTAAAACTGTAAAGACATATAAGGCACAAATATGTGGTGCTTCATTATAGAAGCTCTACAAAACCAATATGATACTCAATTGTACAAATTAAATAAAAAACATTGTCAACTGTAGTTCTGGATCAGTAGCTAAACGCAAACATGACCTTACATATTTGGGGCCTCGCCAAATACAGAAAGTGGTAAACGCAGTAGGTACTCAAACATGTTGATGAATGCAATGTGCCACTTCTTTCTACACTGTTACTCTTGTAGAGTGAACAGTGTAAAGGATGAAATGTGAAACAAATATTTCACACATTATAGTGCTTTAATTTATTTCTAATTAAGACAAGGAGTCTAATTTTCAGTGGTTGAAATGCTGTAAGATTCTTGGAAATATGATATCAAGAATAATCAAATATTCTGGAAGGCAGCCTCCTGCCTATCTGTCTATTGTAATTATACATTTTGCTCTGTGCATTTTTTTTTGATGAAAGAGAAGCTAAATTAGGAAAAAGGGGCAATTTATTATAACTGACTTTTTGCTCTAAACCATGAACAAAATAGCACATTTTAAAATCATTTTATATCTTTTGCAATGCATACAAAAGGAAAACCATGAACTATTTTATATTATGAAGTCCAGTATGAAGGTACTCACACATCTTGGAGTGCTTCCCTCTGAACCCTGGGTTAGGCACAGACCACACCCAAACATGAATTTCCCGCACAAAGAGATTCTTCATTAAGCAAGGAAAAATAACATGGTGGCTGAATCTGAATCGAGCAGAAACAGCAGCAAACAGCTTTCCAAATGTAATTTTAAGAGGAAAAGAAGGGGAGGTCTGTGTGAGAATGAACTAGGATGGGTTTGTAAGTTCTGATTGTGCATGTTAATCAGAGTAGTCAAATGACTATTTTTGATTGCTGGACCTTGACATTTTGATAGTGAGACCTTGGTGATAAGCCTCAGGAATGAGTTAAGTATAAGAAGGTGGCCAAGCCAGGCTGTGTTAGCACATGCCTTTAATCCCAACCCTGGAAAGGCAGAGGCAGGCATATCTACAGGCTGGTCTACAAAGCAAGTTTCAGGACAGCTAGAGTTACATGAAGAAACTTTTTCTCAAAAAACAAAAAGAAAAGAAAGTAGCCCAATAAGGGAAGAATAGACCTTGGTGGCTATCTTCAGGGATGTGAACGGTGCCTAAATAAGGGAATCTAACCATTTAGCAAGGGACAGGGAAGGGAGACGGGCAGGACCTGCTGGCACCACGGTTGCCATGCCTGTTAAAGCCAGCCCTTCACAGTAAAAGGGCAACCATGAGCCGTTCCCACTGTTCACTGAAAATGAAAGCATGTCTTCATTTTCATGCCCCCTCCTTCTCAACCACATTTCCTAGTTTAATGTTTTAATATCAAAAAACAATTACACCAACATTTAATAGCTTTACACACCCATTTGTTATCTCAGAATGTGTAACTTCCTGCCTCAGTAGATAAAAGACCAACAAAGGATATACTTAGCGAATGTGCTGCTGTGTTTATCAGTAGCTTCTTGCTCCCTGTATAATTTGGTCCCAATAGTTTGGTGCTTTCTCCATCCTCTGTCTCTCTGTCTCTGTCTCTGTCTCTCTCTCTCTCAACTCCTTCTCTTTTCCCCCCTCCAGGTAGTAAGAAAGCATCCCCCACCCTAACTTCTTTACTGTTGCACTTTTTATTGGCTTTAAAACATTTTTCAGTATTGACAGCTCCCAGCTAAAGGAATTAAGGAACTGGGCTACAAGGCTTAAGAACTTGAGGCTTATGCTCCACTCTCTCAAAACTGGAGGCTCGTGTATGTTGCAGGATATTTGATCACACAGTGTGAAGATGTTACTGTTTTACCTCACCTGCCTACGGCACCTTCTGATTGGTTTAATAATGAGCTGAATGACCAAGAGCTAGGCAGGAGAGAACAGGCAGGACTTCTAGGTAGAAAGAGGAACTCAGGAATGAATCTGAGAGACCAGGCGTGGGAGGGGGCGGGTGGTTAGCCAGTCAGACAAGGAAGAAGCCAGACTTACTGTACTGAATAGAGGCAATGAGCCACATGGCAGAATGTAGATTAATATACACAGGTTAATTTAAGTTGTAAGAGCTAGTTGGGAACAAGCCTAAGCTAAGACCAAGCTTCCATAATTAATAATAAGTCTCTGTTTCATTATGCAAGAGCTGGCAATACAAAGAAAGCCTAACTGTACCTGTGTTTGAGGTGTTCAAGATGAAGGCTTATGGCTCTGGATAAGAGTCATGACAGTCAGCAGCTCTGTCCAAGTTTCTAAGATTTAGATGATGGCTCCCTCTGCTCTTTCAAACACTTGTAGAATCAGGTCCTGCAGTTCTCACACTCACAGCCCCCACCTTCTGCTCTTCACAGCCTTCCACTTTCTCTCATCCTTCTTAGTCTTAGCTTCTTGCACTTTCTGCCTTCAGTTCCTCTCTGGAATCCTTTACCTCCTCCAACTCAGTACTGCTGCCTCAGGCCTTGATCACAGAAGCCTTAGGAGAAGAACGAAGATTCCTGTCGCTTCCCAGCACAGATGGATACTCAGACGGCAAGAACCGGGAGAGGGGCCCTTGTCTCAGCCGTGCAGCTGCCAATGCCCCGCTGACCACTGAGACACTTCTCAGAACAAGGGACAGCATGGAGTGGGCACCCGAGCTCTGCTCCCTCTCACTTGAAGCTCTTCAGTAAAAGCTAAATGTGATCTCCCTGACCTCCCCATCACTCCTTTGGCACATTTCATGAGAGGGGATCATTTCTGCCACCCTGTCAGTCTGGAGGGTAAACACGATACTGCTAGTTGGTGCCAGCATCCTCGGAAGCAGGCAGCCTAGCAGCCTAAGCCGCCATTGATGAGGTTTGGGGGATGGGAGTTCTGATGTTTTGTTCACTTCAATAAGGGCAGATTTGGGTACAGTAGCAGGCTTTTCCCTCAGTGCACATTTCCCTTGAGAGAGAACATACTTCAGCTGACAGCTCCTTCAGGGTCTCCTGACTTGCTGTTGCAGTTCTTGCTTTGGGGGGTGAACAGTTGCACTGTGGTTTGAGGTCTGTGACTTTGTTTGGTTGCCCCTTTGAAAACAGTTGTGATTGTTGGCAGCTGTTCCAGAACTCCAAGTCAGTGCTTTGGTTTGTTTCCCTCCTGGCCCTGGGGTCAGAGCTGACATGTCCGGTCAGCAAGCACATCCCAGTGCTGATGACCACAGGATGTCTGTGGGTGAAGCACCTCTGTGATGGACCAGCTGCCAGGAGACCCTGAAACCACTGTTGGTTTTGTATATTTCTTTCTAAATGGTACTTGAATCTACATGAAGCTGCAGAAAATGCTAACGATAATGTGGAGAAAGAAATTAGACAACTATAATCCTCAACAGTGTTAGGTAGACAAAACAAGAAGGAACAGGGCGCAAAAACAGAGAAGGGAAGACTTCCGTTTTCCTCTTCCTTGGAAGAAACGATCTGTTACGGCTTGGTATCACATGGTGCGGGACCCTGTGCTGTGTCTAACACGAAGGTATGAGCATGCAAGTCAGTGACCCTATGAAAAACGATACCAAACTCAACAACTCAGAGCTTTGAGGAAAGGGGCCCTTAGCTCTCTAGAACTCGCCAGCCTGTTCTAGACTGTTGGCGCCACTGCTGCCTCCGCCGCCACTGCTCCTGTGGTCTCTGTCACTACAGCAGCTGGCCACAAAGGTCTTGCTTGTTCTTCATGAAACTAGCCAAGCAGAACTTTGCACTGCTGTTACATTGTGTGTGTGTGTGTGTGTGTGTGTGTGTGTGTGTGTGTGTGTGTGT
>CABHPQ010135885.1:1168-33165 GCA_902168405.1 Peromyscus aztecus
TTTCTTTGTAGCTGGGTGACTGGCCCCTGATGTCCTCCTCTCCTTTTCTTGTTTCTCCTTCTCCCAGATTTCTCCTTCCATTTATTCTTTCTGCCTGCCAGCCCTGCCTATCCTTTTTCTCTGCCTAGCTATTGGCCATTCATCTCTTTATTAGACCAATCAGGTGTTTTAGACAGAGAAAGTAACACAGCTTCACAGAGTTAAACTAATTCAACATAAAGGAATGCAACACACTTTGCATCATTAAACAAATGTTCCACAGCATAAACAAATGTAACACATCTTAAAACAATCTTCCTTTCCACAGCAAATATCTAAACAAAATTACTCAAAAAGAGGTGTCTTCTCTTTTATCAGTGTGTTGTAAATTTCTTTAGAGAGTATATATATATTATTCTAGGGTCATATTTGTCCATATTTCACTTTTATATAATACTTGTTTTAAATTCTTACAGCCCTATGATAATTGTCTAACATGTTTAGGATATTACCATTTTTTAAACAAGTACATATGAATTTACTATTATAAATCCACACAGACCTATCTTTATACATTATGTGTTTCTTAAAGATAAAAGTTATACTCTGACACTCAAGAGCCATCAAATACAATGTTTCTGTTTTGTGTTGGTGTAAGGGGATTGGTACACACAGCAGGATCTTGCTAAGTAGTTCAGGCTAACCTCAAACTCAAGATCCTTCTGTCTTGTGGTCCAAGCACTGGGATTGCAGGGATGGGATGTCACACCTGGGAACATTTCCAGTTTGACCTTTATTTTCATACATGAATAATGTGTATTTTAGCTTTGATATTGAAATGTTTTTCATGTTATCTCATATCTGATGATCTTTTTCTAAATCCTAAAGACATGAAGTTGCACTATGGTGACCTCACTGACAGCACCTGCCTGGTGAAAATCATCAATGAAGTCAAACCTACAGAGATCTACAATCTTGGTGCCCAGAGCCATGTCAAGGTAAGCTCATCTCATTGCCATGGCTTCTTCGGCTGTGTCCTTGTAGTATTCTCATGCACTCACATATATTGTTTCTCAATACAATAACAACTGCTAGTCCTTATCAAGTTTAGTCTTCAGTATTAGTTTGGGAATTCATCCTAATAAAAAAAACTTATAATTTTTAAGCTGAGGTTTCTATTACTCAACAGTACAATGAAATCTTTCAAGTAATACTGAAGTAGCAATTTGCATTCATCTTAGGTTGTTCCCTATATTCAAGAGCCCCTGCTTAGACATTTCATATCATTCTGTGAAAGAAGTAATTGTTAAAATGTTAGAAGGAGTAGCTTATTAAAATCTTTAATTTAATGTTAATTTCTGGTAGTGGCTATATGGCTGGGTTGATGGATAGTTTTGTGTTGTAATATAGTCCTAAAAATGATATTATTTAGGTTGCAATCATATGTTAAACTTAGCTTAATTTTTTTTTGTTGTGAATTGTGGAAAGAGGAAACCTTTTTTTTTTTTTTGCCATCCCCTCTTATTGTGACAATCTTAATGGTGGTTTCTTCTGTGTATTCATACTATTGGGTGCTCTGCCCATCTTTCTTTAGTTGTCTGTCTGGAACAAGTCATAGTAAACTTGAGACGCTCTTCCCAGCCTTCCAGCTTCTGCTTGACTCAGGTTTTTTGTGACTGTGCCCTGATGCTTCCTTGGGTGAATGAAATTTGAAACCAGGCTTGATTCATTCTATTTACTACCTATTCAATCAAGTAGTTAGTAGAACTTAGAAATAAAAAACAAATGGCTCTAAATTTTAAGAAAATCCATAAATTTCTATCCATGTGTTTTCTCTGTTTACAAAGCAAATACAACAATTTTATTGGAGTATTTAAGGTGTTTTCATGTTACTCTACATTTTTCAGTTTTGTACAGAATGGGGGCAATATGCCTGCTTTCTACACCTCTGCTGCTTAAGGCAGGAATTAGGACCTGATTTAATGAACAATGGAATAAGCCTAGTCCAAAACAGCCAATTTTAAAAATTGAGGGTTAATCCTTGGGTTGCAGAATCCTTGGACTCAAAAATTAAGAGCATTGACTGCTCTTGCAGTGTACTTGGGTTTGATACCCAGCACCCACATGGTGGCTTACAAACATCTGTAACTCCAGTCTTAGGATATCCAATACCCTCTTCTGACCTCTTGATGCACCAGAAACACATGTAATCGACATAGGCAAAACACTCATACACATAAAATAAATGCATCTTAAAAATAAAAACAAATAATGAATTGTATTAATTTATTATTATCATCATCATCATCATCATCATCATCATTATTTTTCAATTTGAGATTGGTCCATTTTTCTCTGAGATACACCTGAAGATTTACAAAGACTTTCTTATCTGCCTATACTGTTTAGAAAAACAAACAAAACCCTATCTTTCTCTTTTTTCCTTGGGTGTTGAGGATGGAACACAGGATCTCATACATGCTAAACACATGCCAGAGCTACATTCTTTGCCTTCTTGGTTTCTTAATCTATCAGTCATTCTGTGTTATATGTGGGCTTAAAATCTGGCCTTTGGAAACAGGAGGGTCTTTATATTCTGCAGCTGGAGCTGTTGTTTTCCTAGTGATTTTCAGTGTTTGTTTCTCCATGGTGAAGGCCTGTCTTAGGATTCTGTGTTTGAGAGATTATCCTATTTTCTCCAGAGGAGTATTAGTTCTATCATTTCAGGAATAAAGGACTCTTTCCCCCTAATTGAAGCAGTTAGCTTATCTTCCATACTTCTTTTGATATTCTGATCATCACAAAAGTATATTCCAGACAAAAATGGGGTGTTTGGGGATCACCATTTCATTTTTCAATTTCCCTAAGTTTCAAATTTTTTCTTTTTTGATTGTAGATGGTTTATAACCTCTAGAAGCCATATACTAGCATGATGAGAAGATGGAGAAACTCTTATGCTTATTTACAGTCACCTTCCCCCTACCATCTTTGTATCAAATGTAATCGTCTTTTTCCTTCCTCCAAAATATTTAAAAATTTCTCCAATATGTTGTATTTTCTTGAGTAGTAGTGAGCACAATAGTGTCTCAGTATCATTCTGGAGTGATTGTAGTATAAAAAATTGTAAACAGAGACAGTTGATTTGATTTGTCCTAAATTAGTACAAAGTAAATATATCTGGTTTTATGGTATTTTAGCTATTTTTTTAAAAGGGTTAGTTAATTGCCAGGAATGGTACTTAATTAGAATTTTTAAAAATTATGTATTTATTTATGTGTGAGGCATGTATATGTGTGTTGTGTGGACTTATATATGCTGCAGTGCATGTGTGGAAGACAGAAGACAATTTTCAGTAGTTGGATCTCTCATTCTACCATGTGGGTTCTGAGGATCAAACTTGGGTCATCAGGCTGGGCAGCAAGTGGTTTTACACACGGAGTCATTTCAGGCCTAAGAATTTTGGCTTTTAAAATAATTTAGTCTTTCAACAGATATTTGTTGTGCATATACTTCATACAAAGTACGGTATAGTAGAGAATAGAGAGATGTATGAAATCCACTTGTGCTGTTGAGGGATTCAGTTTAGTAGGGATGATTGGTGCAAGTATCAGAAGCTTGCACAGTGGCTTTGAGTCTGTATTGCCAGGTGAGAGAGAACTCAGTCTGAGGGACTGGATGGCATCAAGGAAGAAAGGGAGAGCACTAGCTCTGGTCTTAAGGTATATGGATAGTATTTACGGATGAAGTAGGCAGTGGAGAGTTGTAATGGAGGTAATAACAGAAAGCCAGGAGTTAGAAGGGAGGAAATTTTGGCCATGAACACTGAAAAGAAGTGTGGAAGTAGAGAGGGCTGGGAGCTGGGCTGTGCCAGGCGGCTTCTGTGTGTGTTGAACAAAGAAGAAACTCTTCTTTAGACTTGAATGTTAGAGGCTAGAATCTACAGGTGAGGGTGCCAAGATTTAGGTATTACATGAGTCTGGTGACATCATAAAGGGGATAAGGCTAGAACATATCACCTAGCGGGATAGGTGGACTCTTCTATGTTCTCTAGAGAGGAGGCAAAGCACTAGTGCTCAGAGACCAGATGGTCGATGCACCAGCTGTGAGAGATTTTACTGCCAGCACTTGAAGAACACTTGGAGGACACACACTGTGGGACTTGATAGTCTGGTGGGTTGCAAATTCAGCTCTCAGAGTTCTTAAGATGGTGGCTGGTGGCTGGAGAAAAGGAGATAGAAGACTGTAAGGAACTTGCCCTGTAGAGGGAATGGGAAGGCAAAGTAGGATAGCAGGAACCAAGGAGACAAGAGGCAGTGGGTAGAATTATGCTAAAAATGTAGACCTTCCTAGGAAGAAGAGAATAGAGGACAAGGAAGAGATCAGTGACCTTTGCCATAATGTTGAAGATCTACTTGTAATGTTGCTGTTAGTTAGGTCCTTGTGCATGGTAGATGAGTGTTCTATTACTGAGCCATACCCCGTATCTGACTAAGGACTTTGAAAAAGAGCATCTGAAGTAGTGGTAGTAGAACTGAACAGATTAATGCAGGGGTTTTAGTAGTTGAGGAGTTCAAAGGGAACTGTAAAGGGAGTGGATTATTTTCAAGGAATTTCCTGGTGGAAGGAAGAGAGAATAAGTTAGTAAAGCTTATATTGGTGCCCCCTCAAAATTGCTAGGCCTCATCCCCAGAGTCTTTGATTTCTAAAGTCTGTGGTGAAGATGAGAACTTTGATTTTTAGAAATTTCCAGTTAGTACTAAGCCTAGTCTTGTGGCCACAAAATGTGGAAACATTTCTTTAGCATTTTAGGTGTCTTGGTTCATTCATATATTTGCCTTAAATGCATTCATCTTAGACTTTCTTCCTTTAATGTATCAGCTTCTGAGTCTGTTGTCAAATAGTTCTGCTAATCACCAGTTCATGACAATGTGAGACTTTATAACCCCAAATGACACCTACAATCAGAATGGGGAGAGGCCGGAGTGAATCTGGTGTACCCCAGTTCTTCTCACTCAGAAGCCTTTTTTCCAAGTAGTGTGCAGCCTATGAGAATAGGTATTTCACAGAATCCTTCTTATATTTAGAGATGAAGCATGAATACAGTCCATGTCCTTTAGCCCACACTTTTTATACCCCTGTGCTGTGAGTTAAAGACAAGTTGATTCTTAGCCATGGATAGTAAACACTGAAAATGGGGTTGGCCAAGGCCCTAGTATAAACCAACAGCTCACCTAGCTCACCGGTATGCCACTTTGTCCTTTGATCACTCTAAGCTACATTTTACATTTCAGATTTTGGTCTGTTTTGTTATTATTAAGGGATTAAAATATTATGAATTCTCCATGTTAATCTATGTTAATATCTTTACAGTATTTCCTGTGTTCACAAAAAAATTTTTAAATAAAAGTTTGTTTCTGACTGGTGTAAATGCTTTCAGTAAGATTAAAATAAAGTAACATACTATTTTGTAATATTTTGAAAGATGGTTCTCATATTAGCACATTTTGCATTTAATTTTGAATTCCTGACTTCTAGACTGGGCATTGTTTGTGTTGGACTCATGTTGTACAGAATAAACTCTTCTATCACTCACACTTCTGGTTAATTTGATGTGGGCCATGGTATGCTAAAAGTAAGGAAAATAAAATAATAGGAAGCTGGTCTGGCTTCCTGTAGGAAACCAATGAAGATGAAATTGCTTCTTGGAATGAGCCCATAGCAGTCTGGGAAATACTGACTGAAGACATTTTTCTGAATCATAAACAGTAAAATTATGACTCATGAAGTTGTTCATTGAAAGGCTGATTGGATCTTACGTGGGAGAAAGTGAGAGATGACTGCAATGAACCAGTTATTAAAAGCAGTTAAACCTAGCATGATGACATCATCCCAATAGGAACAAATGATATAATTTATAGTCCTGCCCATCTTGAGAGAAAAAACATGTTTTAGGAACTTTTTTTTAAAGTTTTTTTCTTAATTCCTTGTGAATAATAGTGTTTCTTATCTGTTCAGCATTTCTTATAATTATGCTTTTGTAATTTGTCTACTTTTTGCACAGCTTCTCTGATGATCTTGCATCATTCCTATAGTCATAGTATTGATGAGATCTTTCCACAGTGAACCTAGTCCAGTGTGGATTGCATTTACCTCACAATGTCATGCTGGAATTGGAAAATTATTCAGTCATAAGGCAGTCATGAACTTGAGAAATAATTTAATATGACTTTCAGTTTTACAGATGAGGTCATCTGCCCAAATTGTACATTTGGTTACTGCCAAATCCAGAATGAAAACTCAGGTCTTCATATTATATAATTTATTTTAAAGACCAATAAAGAAAACAATTATCTCTCCAAGTGGTAATACTGACATAAAGTAGTCTTCATAAAGTAATGTCTTCCCCCACATTGCTGTGTTTCTTCTTGTACGAATTTCTTCCCCCATGTCTGTGGTGTAGATACTCTTCTCATTTTAGTTTTGAGAAGGATTTTTCAAATCACCTTTCAGTGCTAGAGATCATTATTATCTCCCTCAAACTTTCTCTTCTTCAACATGACTAACTCCATAGTTTGCATTCCTCATCTAATCCTCTATTGTTTTTACTTTCACTTTTAGTTCTCTGAGTTACTGTTTGGCTTCTTTCTATAACAGTAAAGAGACCTGATTGCTTTGGTTGAAGAGGGTATGTTAGAGCAGACCAGGTGGGTGTGAGCTGCTATTTCCTTTCCATACTTGTGAAGATCAGCTGGTATATGCTAAATGGAGAAGCCCAAAGGGAATGATCCTGTGTAGGCTCAGGAAGCTAGTCATGAAGCAGAATTGCTTGTGAGCCAAGGTGCTAGTTGTAGTAGTGACCAGTCCCTATGTCAGAATCAGGGAGAGATAACATAGAAAACCAAGTTCAGCAAATGAAATGAGGAATAAAAACAGGTATGGGAATTACACTGGTAGACCCTGGGAAAGGGCCCAAGCAACGTAATTCAACAAGCTAAAGAATTGTCATTGATTTCCTGGAGGTGCTGAGTTGCAATTTACAGCTTGATAACTAATTGCTGTATTTACACCAGAAAGCAGGGATCCCTTGGGAGAAGGAGCAAGTGGCATGCTGCTCAGAGAAATTCCTTATGGTGGAGAAGGAAGGTTTACATGGTTAGTATATGGCTGACCTAATTATAACACAAAACAAAACTGTAGCAACATGGCCCTTTATTGTACAGTTATTGCAGAGCAGGGGGTAGACCATTAAAACTCCACAACCAACATCAGAAAGGGACTGTTTTTCTGTGTTGTTACTCATTCATTTATTTATTTTGGACTCTGGAGGCCTAGCAGGGAGGTGTGAGCAGGAAAATGAGTAGACAGGGAACTTTGCTATTGCGGTTAGAAGAAACATCCTTAAATGTGAGTCAGGGCCTGGCCCCGTGGCCCACACAGTTACATGGTAGAGTTCATTATGTCACCGTGGATGAATGTGGTCATCTATCTCTCTTCACTAGTGGTTACCTTATACTAGACTCAGTGCAGGGTGCATGGTGGTGTTGGGCAGTTGGGATAGGAATTAAATGTAATAGTGCCTTGGGATATTCTTATGATAACTGTGGTATAGGAAAGGGATCTTAAACCAGGGTTTACCCTAGAGTTTCCTGGACACATTCTGGAACTTCACATGCAATGGCCTGCCATATCTCTCCTAAGACTGGCCTTCAAGGTTTTCCATTATTTCAAGTCCTGGTCATATCATGAACTGACTGTGGCATTTTTGTTTTGTTTTGTTTTGTTTGTTTTGTTTTTCGAGACAGGGTTTCTCTGCATTGTTTTGGTGCCTGTCCTGGATCTTGCTCTGTAGACCAGGCTGGCCTCGAATTCACAGAGATCTGCCTGGCTCTGCTTCCAGAGTGCTGGGATTAAACATGTGCACCACCGCCATCCGGTGGGGCTTCTTAAGTCTGATTTCTCCAGTGAGCTGCCTACCTTAGATTGTAGTCTCTTCTGTCATTGTTCTTGTGTGAAATTTGTTCTTGCACTGGACTGTAACACTCCTTAGATACCATCTGCCTCAGTTTCTTGACTATACCAAACTTTATTGAAAGCTCCTCTTGATGCCAAGAGCCCTACTCAACCTGTTTGCAGTATGCACCATCATCTTCAGTGAGTAGGTCAGAAAAGAATGCTTTGGGCAAGGAGGAAAGGAAATGCAAATTGCCTATTCTTCCACCTCCCTACCCCCAACCTTCCTGTGCTGTCTGCCCACAGTTCAGGTTAACATGAGTCAGATTATCTGGAGAAGTGGATGGAGCTAAAATTCCATGGTCAACATGCTAGTCAGTGCTGCTTCTGCCTGAGATGAAGGTTGTGGTTTGCTTTAGCTGAGCTATGAAATGATAGGCAAGATTGTTTTCCTTGGTCAAATGCCTATAGTTCCTGTGCTGAAACATAAGCTTGTATAGCATATTCTAAAAGGGGACATGATGTATGGGGCTCTTTGTTTTTTATTACATGGGCCATAGAATTCTGAGGTGGCATGGCTCTTGGCAATAACCCAGGTCATGCCCTTGTTTCACAAGTGCCTCCCTGAAATTGCCCATTGATGGGCAGCTAAACTCTGTCTAGCCTTGAACCTAGGTTGATTCCAGTCTGTCTTCTTGTGCTACTAAGCTGAGACGACCAAAAAATGGGGGTAGGACATGGGTGCCATTGAACTATGACAGAAGTCTTACTTCTGTTGTTCTTCCTATCATTTACTATGAAAAATGAAGTTTCAGTGTAATAGGTTGAGTTAAGACATTTTTCCTTGCTGGAGGAAACTGTTTATAATTAATCCCATATGAGTGGTATTTTTATAACTAGGAAGCTCTTTAAATACAATGTAGGGTGCTACATGAGCACACCAACAATACTAAAATAAATTAGTGTATAGGGAAAGTAGGAACATGCAGAATTAACTAATCTGAAATGGTCACATTTTGTTTACTTATTAATATGTATAAATTACAAGACTGTTAAGACTCTAAAGATAACTTATTTTGCTTCATATTTCTGGAATTAATAGATATGTATTATTTGAGGAAATTGTTATATACAGTTCTTGAATGTGCTCAGAGCAGTAAAATTAATCCTCCAGTTTGTTAGCACATTGTGCATTTTGGAATAACTCAGAAGCCTAAGGAGCACAAAGCTATCATTTGATAGAGAGCCATCAGTACAGTCTTGAGAACATTAAGTGTTTATGCTGTTTTTCATCTAGACTGCTATGCATGTGTGATGCTTGAGTGTCTGTTTCTCAAAAATGTGACTCCTTTACAGAGGAAGTAAGTAGGTAACATGAACAGTATCTCTGTGGTAGGTGGTAAACCTCTGATATGACCAAGGACAGTTGCCTTTGTTTGTTTTTGTTCTGCAGCCCCCATTTCTTTCTCAATGGTTGTTGCCTCCTCTTCTTCTGCATAGGCACAGTCCCTGTGATATTTAAAAATACTTGGTAATCATTTTATTATAAGAAAAACTTGTGATAAGTACACCTTTTCATTTTATAATTTAACATTTGTGTTTACACTAAATACACTTTAATAATGTGAATATGGCTAGTCAGTTTCATGATCCCTCGGATGAAATTTGTACTTTTAAAATCCTGTATTCATGAGGATAGGTAGGCGTGTTCACTGTTGGTGGGGGTCTCTGTGTGTCATCTGGCTCACATTTTTCTTGGAAGCCTGTTATAGATTTAAGCAATTGAATTCAAATCTAAAACCACTTAAAAAGTCCTTTATAGTCCATTAAGAATTTTTATGGGAGAGAACACTCTATGAAAGTTCTCCTTTCCCTGTTCAAACAGATTGTTCTGTTTTATTAGATCTAGGTGGTATTGTAATTTTGATAACAGCTAATAATGTTTGGAATTTTGTATATAATTAATAGACCACACAAAGGTGTATTTGTTAGCCTTTCCAACCTTATATTTATGGTAGTAATTTTTTTACTAAATAAAATATAAAGCGGTATTTCAATGAAGTTTATTCATATTAAGCTAAAATTAATTAAAACAGCTAAATGTTCATGTTTATCTTAATGTCCATGTCTAAGTAAATTCATAAATACTAATAGGATATTTTAAGTCACTAGTAAATGTATTGTGAGTGAAATAAATTTGTCTTTTACTTTTATGTTGAATGAAAACAGATTTTAGGATTCCTATTTAGATGAATATACAAATAATAATACTATTTAATATTTGAAGGCAGATGTGTTTCCCTTCCTCTCAGATTGGTGAACATAGTTGAGGAATTAAGTTCTCTTTTAAAAGACCTAATAAAACTTGATTTTAAGCACAATTCTTATTTTATCATTTTAGTACGTGTAGTGTTTATAAAATTTATTTTGTTAAAGTTGAGTCTTTGAAATTGGGATAAAAAGATAAAATGAAACCTTTTCTAACTCAAACTTAATGCGTAAGTACTTGTTTTTTAGTTTCTATGTAAATCATTAATTGATACTTTATCAGTACTAGCA
The DNA here is from genome assembly GCA_902168405.1 of Peromyscus aztecus. NCBI lineage: Eukaryota > Metazoa > Chordata > Mammalia > Rodentia > Cricetidae > Peromyscus > Peromyscus aztecus. The sequence goes on from CABHPQ010135885.1 coordinate 11,657, forward strand.
ACAAGGAAACTTTTAATATATTACAGGGTGTGTACTTTTAAAAACATTAATATCAGAGATTAATAGACAGTTATTTTTAAATAATAACAACCTATGTGTCTTTGGCATGTTTATTTTAAAATATACAATTAGTTAGAATTGCTTTATCTATAAGACTCTATGAAGTCTTGCTTGGTCTATTGTAGCTGTTAAGTTCATCATTAGAACTTGAGAACTCTAGAAAATGGTGCATTTCAAAGATGAGCTAGCTTTCTCATGGTTATAGTACTGATGTGGAAGATGCAATTTTACAGAGATGGGGTTGGAGAGTTGGAAGTAGCACAGTTAGGACTTTTCATAGTTTAGTGACTCCGGGTCAGTGCCCCTCTCCCTGCTGCTATTCTCTTTCAGTAATATCAACAAACCAGACCTCCAGATCCTAAAGGACACTCTTCAGGACCATCCCTTGTCCTGACTCTCAGTTACCTTTCTTTCCTGTGGTTGGGTTGGTGGAGAGGATATTTTTGTTTATGTTCCAGCTCCTATTAGCTCACTCTGGAGTGAGAGTCTGTTGTGCATTTGGTAAGATCATTCACAGCCAGGCTGAGAGATTCTGGTGTAGAACCTCTGTCTTCTCTGGAGAGAAGTATTTCAGTGTTGATTAGCAGGAAAATGATTATTACACCACAATATTTGTTTTTAAATCACAAGAGAAAATGCTACTTTTCTTTTTACTTCATATTAAATATTATAAAGTGTTTGTCACTTGGCAAGATAATTAAATGGCAATTTTTGTAAAATTAACTTATTTTATTGAAATGATTTACTTAAGTGTCTTCAATATCTCAATCTTTTACTTTTATTCTTTTCAGTTGTTAACTCTTTAAACATTACTGCATTAATGAAAACTTATCAGTGTCTGTGATGGGAGAAATACTATGGGCTATGATAAAAATACTAGGTTAAATGGTATGCTTTTATAAGTCAGTTTTAATGGATTTGTTTCACAGAGGAAGTCATAGGAATTCCCAGCAAGCTTTTTCACGTGGGTATGAAGTCAGATTATTTGACTCTTCTTTATCTGGATGAGAAACAGAATTCCTTTGGGGACCCAAGAAAAGTTCCTGTAGCATGGATGATTGTTATGCTTTTTTATACACATAGATGGCAGCAAAGTGTCACAGACAAAGGAGGTCAGCCTTGTCTTTAGAATGAAAGATGAGTGACAATACAGACTGATTTCCATCAGGTTAGCTCTCCGGGTTCTCTCTGTAAGTAAATCTAAAATAAGAAAGAAAGCTACCATTGATAACAAGGAAGTATAGCAGGATGGAGGAAGCTGTGGGGGAACTATAATACACTGAATTTCTGGACAGATCCCAGGTGGGAAATCTTAATCCTTTCAGGTATGTCTTCTATTGTAAGATGACTGGAAGAGCTATGATATTGTGCATGTCAAAATAGAAAGACAGTGAGGGCAGAGTGGTGTAAGGGAAGAGGGAAGTAAAAGAGAAACTTTAAGAAGGTCTCAGCGGCGAGCAATGGCCTGCTGCCTATGAGTACTGTGGAGTTTGGCCTGCATGACTCCTTTTTAGTTAAGCAAGTTACAAAGAGGAAATGTCAGTCCACGAATCAGGCAAACATTCCATGGGAACATTTGCTCAAATGTCAGCATTTTAGAAAATGGAACTGCAGTCTATTATGGCCCAGTCTCCAGGCTGGATTTTCTATTAAATACACAAGTACAAATGTGTTTGCTCAGAACACATTCTCAATTAAGAAGTCATTTTATGCCTTAATTAGCATTCCTATATAATGGCATAATCACTGTAGAGGATGACAGTCATCATTATAATTAATATTTAATATGTGTCTGGTACTGACGACCTTTCTGTGCGTTCTCACAAACTTCTAGGTAATTTTCAAGTTTTAGAATTGCATTTAGTGAAATCACAGACACGGGTAGACATGAGAAGCTGAGGAAGTGGAAGCATGCTTATTAGAGACTGAAGTCTGGAAATAGAAGAGCAGTTTCTTACAAGTCCTGAACAATTGAATCGCGGTGGTCTCTTGCTGCTTACAAACACTGCTCAAGAAATGGCATTGTTATTCAAGAAAACATTTTCCCTACCCTTAGTTATTTTTTATTTTATTATTTTTTAATCTCCTCGGGTGACTTAGTATCATAGACTAATCTCTGTGTCACAAAATTGATTCTAAAGGTGTGTTTAACAACTTGCCTAAATGCAGTATCTGGCAAGTCTCTCTTGTGACAGCAACTTATTCCTCACATTATTATTTTCCTAGTAAATTTGATATCTTAACAACCCCTTCCCTCATTTCTGAGTTCAAAAAGTAACACTTAATATAATTTATTTCTCATAGTTAATAAAGGCTTACTTGGGAGTATTGCCGTTCACCCTCTATCTGCCTCAGCCGAGTGAGGTCAGGAGGGAATGTGGTGGGCAGAGTGAAGGTGCTTTCCAGCATCACTTTGCTGGGGACTTTAATGGCCTCAATGGGGCTTTAATGATGCATAAACCATATTTTGGCTGCTGCTTATTACTTATTAATAATTAAATGATTTTTCTCTACCATGTATTGGTAAGAAATGATATGTATCTAGGTAGTTTTTCTCTCAAACTATCTACTGTGTTAACTTTAATATGTGTGCACAGAAAGTCTATGTTGCTGTTTTTAGCATGGCTACATGAACATAAAAACTATACACATTTTGATTTATGTACATATATTTATTTGATAATTTTAAATAATTTAGTAAAATTTAATAAGGTGAACTTTCATCATCCTACATGTTTAAAAACCAATATATAAGTTGTTTGAATTCAATTATACACAAATTCTTTGGTAAGTTATTGCTGAAATGGCAAATATTTGTTAATGAGCTTTAGATTACCTCATGCTACTTGAAAAATAACTTTTATTCAGAATACAATATGATTTATAGGTAACTGTTACATGTTTAGCTTGTTTGGCAGACATTAGGTTAAGACTATATGCTTTTTTTAAAGTAGGATGATATCTTATGTATTATTTATTTGACCTTTTCTTTGCCACGGTTTTCATGAAAAGGACAGGATTGCAACACCACTTCCTCAAACTCCTTGGTTTCAAAAGACTCATGTCTCACACAGCCAAATATGAGTGATTTGTATTGCTTACTAACAAATGAACATTGTTCTCTACTTAAAAAGAAACTGCTGATTTTATTAATGTTATCATTGGTATATTAATTTTTCCTGATAATACTTTATGTTTTATATGATCAGTTAAGTGTTGAATAATTAATAGAATATTTTGAATTACTTATAATCTCTTAAATTCATTTTTTAAAAGGATACATTTTATAAGTAACTTTTGATGCTTTTTTCAAACTAATATGTTTTATATGAGTTATAGAGGAAGATTACAATGTTTTATTGGCATCTTACAACAAATTTTAATTTATGACCACTTTAAATTTGTTTACATGAGTAAACGTTACTATATCTTAGATATTTAAAAATGTTTTATAACATTATAGCTGAAGTAATATTTGTCTTACTTGATTTTTTAAATTAGGTCGACATTAATATTTTTAATGAAGTAGTATTCCAGTTGATATTAAAATGAAGTGCACTCTATTGTTTGAGTTATGCTACAAGAATATTTAAATACCATTCTTAGCTTTTTTGTCCTTGTTTTACTCCAAATGTGTTCTGTTATCTGATATAAAATAGTTGAAAATGATAAACACTTTTTAAAATAAATCAATAGGTGAGGGGTTATAATCATAAATTGTCATTTTTTCATAGGTTCATTATCTTTCATCAAGTACTAGTGAGCAGTGGGAAAAGAAAATATGAATATTATAGAGTTCAATTTTGGACCCAAATTGAATTTCCTTTTTTCTTTTTTATATGATCCAGAGCACCAAACACCCACATTTACAAGTGTCTTGCCAGTGTTTATATTCTTTGAGGAGTGATTTCACAAAGAATGTGCCCTTTCATCGTGAGAGATTCTTCCATACTTCAGCACATACTCTCCTGCTTACCCCCCATTTTCTTACTGAGGATTCTGTCAGGTCAAAGCATCTTATATTATTGTGAGTCTTGATGGTGAAACTTTATTGGCCCAAGACTCAGAAACTGATTCATAAAACAGATGCAAGCTTCCAAAATGTGAAATGCTAGCTTGCCATTTTTATTCTTTTGACGCTTTCATAGATTTTTCTTTTTAAGTGTATGTACTGTGAAGCATATCTGGGTAGTATTTGTAGGTATACCATTGTGGAAAAGATGTATTTTCATGGACAGCATAGACATCCTAGTTAAACACTTAAATCTGGTTAGAGATCTTAGTCAGAAACTAGTAAAAATATTCTTTATAATGTCGCATCAATTAAATATTAAATATTACTTACATTAAAATCTTTTCAGTAAAATTTAAAACTCTTTCTTTTAGAGGAACTCTTAATGTTAGCTCACATGCTCATGTAGATTTAATAGAAATTGTTCATATTATTTTTATTTTCATTCATATTAAAATTGAAATTAGCAGATAGTTTTAACTCATTTGTTTATTTTTTTTTTTTTTTTTAGTAAAATTAACTATTGGGCAAGAGTTAGAGTTTTTTACTTACATGTGAGTAAGGCAGCCATAAAGGCCGAGGTTTCATGCTTTGATGTACTACTTCTCAGGGATATTTCTTTTGCTTACTGAAGGAGTTTTGAGCACAGCTCAGCATATGATGTCTTGTGCACTACTCTCTTCTGGGCTCGAATTTCTAAAATATTAGCTCTGTGGACCAAAAGCTACACATAGCATTTTGACTTCTCATTGATACAGACTTTGTTGCTGTCATGTACTTCCTTACTCCATGTCCTAATTTTTTTCTTTACTCTTCCATCTGCATTAGTGAAACTTAAACTAGAGACATATGTTTGCTGCTACATATCAAATCTTTTACTGGATAATCTGTAGTTTATTTAAATTCTACTGATTGTAGGCCTTTACAAATAGAGCTTAATAAAATGAAGTAAAATAATTTCTTGGATATGAACATATCTTAATGAAACATCAATATATGGTAAAAATATTGATTATTGTACCTTTTAGAACATTAGAGAAACTAAATATGACTAAGTTCTGAAAACTCGTAGTTATCTATTAGGAATTCATCATAAATCTCCAAGATAACTGCAAGATTGACATATGAACTGAGAGTTTCATTGTAAGAACAAATTATATAAATTTATCTAACATGGTTTGATAAAATCCTTCAGTTCAGGCCTTATTGACATACAGCTGTCACTGATATACTGAAATACAAAACTTTCTAAATGTTAGAATAAGATTTGTATGTGTGTGTGTGTGTGTGTGTGTGTGTGTGTGTGTGTGTGTGTGTGACGAGATGAAAAACAAGAGGATTATACTTGTCAATTTTTATATGATGTAAAGTAAGACTGAATAAAACATAGCCTTTACTGGATTCACTTTCCTCATCTGTGAAATGGGGTGTGAATGGAGAAGAGTTTCATCACATGTTCTACATTATCTATTTCAAAGTCAAGTTCTGTCATTCTGTTATTTTCTGTTAAAATTCCATTATATTTTTTAGTATAAATTATTTTATGGTCTAATCTAAGCTAAGTATAAATAAGACCTAAAGATAAAAGATTCAATCTCTTTTAAAAAAATAATATTTAGAGGAAGAATCTCCTGACTGAGTTTAATATAAAGCGATTTTATCTAGAAATACTTAATTTTATTTTAAAAGTAGGCTTATATATTTTTAAATGTTTAATGCAGAATAATGGAAACCATGAGATTGGAAAAAGCATTATGCTTCATTTTTTTTCAGAAAATATAGATTTGAATGCTCCATGAGCATCAGCAACACATTTACTATTGAAATATATTTCAAGAGGAAATTAGCTTATAAATATTTTCTACAAAATAAAAATTTATGTGAATTGTCTTCTGAATACTACTTGCTGATTTTTCTTTAAGAAAATAAGCATATGTGCATTTCCATAAATTTATTTAGTCATATGAGTAAATTTAAGTGTCAGTGTTATTTTGTTTCTACATTTATCTTTAATATCTGTATATTGGGGTGTTTTCAAGATAATATATTGTGGCCCAACTTTGGTCATGAGGGAAAATCAGAAACAAATAAATAATCAAACTGTTTTCATGCCCCAATTAAGGAGGTTGTGGTTGTAGAAACAAAACCTTGAAATATTGTAGATAACTTTTATTCAAGTGCAGTTTTCCAGAAGTTTCTGCGTCATGAATTACTAATGCATTTTTAAAGAATAATGAAATTTGTGTGACTACTTAGTTTAAGTACATATTTGATTTGTAGACTTATAAGACAACATTGAGGCTTTACTGAATGTCTGCTCAATGAGAGTTTGTAATGTGTATTGGTTGATTACAGATGATCTTAGAGAGCAAACTGCAAAATATAAAAATATTTTTAAAGGTTATTTTGTAAACCACCCCTCCCCCTGAAGATGCTAAGAATTAAAGTTTTAATTCTCTTGGTTTGGGCTGGTTGATTGGCTTATGATGCTGAGGATCAAACCCAGGGTTTTGTACATGGTAAGCAAGCACTCTATCCCCAAGGTAAACCTCTAGCTCATTGATTTCTTTTTTAAATGAAGAATTATTATTGATTCCTATGTTTATAAAAGATACAAATACATCAATTAATAACAGTTTCTTTCTTACTATATCTCTTTTTAAACTTTGTATTCCCAGATAAAAGTTCCCAACATTATAAATACATAAATTGAATTATTTATAAGTTATGCAAATTCTGTTTCCAACTTGGCATCATTTCATACGGTCAAGGTGGCAAACTTGTCCTTAAGTTTTTAAAAGCTTATTATCAATATTATCCTCTAGTTAGTCTTGGCTCTAATTTAGGCATTCTTAAGATATTTGCTGCTGTGCACTGTGTATAAGTTTCCTTATAAGTCTTGTGGAAATTTTAAAGTTTATTTAAGGATTGCTCTAAGTACAACTCAAAAATTAGATATTCCCTTCCCTGCCTTCTCTGAAATTGTCTTAAGGAGTTAAAACATTTTAAACTAAAGCTTTAAATTATATACAAATTTTCAGCTTGGTCTTTGTTCTTTGCTGTCCACAACAAAAGCTAAAACAATCTTAATTAGATTACTTTCTTTGTCACTGAAATTTCATTATACTAAAGAGCAACTATAAAAATAAACCATTAAATAACTATTATATAATTTCTTTTATAGTTTAGCTTTTTAAAAATAAAAATACATAAGTATTTACTCAGCTTTCCTGGGAGTTTTTAATTCTTTTGTTGTTTTCTTCTTTATAAAAAGCTGTTATTTATACGTGAAAATAGTCATCTGCTATAATTAATGCTAATAGTTTATTTTTTTGATGTACTTCTTTTATCATTAACCTATACTGGTGACTATCTATAGACAACTGGAATCTCCTAGTCTAATTCCTTCATTTTGTGTGTTAAGTGACTGAATCACAAGGATATTAAGTTCCTCCTTTTGAGTGGCCCTAGGTCAAACAGCCTGGATATGTAGGGCTGCACTGTGGTCAGAGTTAAGGCTTGCTTTCTTACTCTTCATTCAGAGCTAAATCTTCTCTACTCATGGCCTCTCACTTGCTTTGTCAAAGTATGACATGGATGGATTGCTTGGAATTCTTTCAAAGCCTTTCCTGTGTAATAATGATGGCAGCAATTTCAAGCATTTGTCAGGGGCCACTAATACATGTTGTGACAGCAGTTTAAGGGGGGAAAGGTGGATTTATTACTAATAAAACATTAAAACCCTTATATTTAAAGCCAAACATAATTTACATGCAGTTTCACCCCTCATCCAGTCACCTGTCTGTCTGTGATTTAAGCTGTTGCCCCTTTCTCTTCTCAGAAGCATTCATTCTGCTGTGGCTGCCCCTGGGACTCTCCCAAAGCAGATAGGTGGTAGCTGAGTCTTTGGAGGACTTTGACTAGAACCATCTGTTCTGCTCTCCCCAGGAACAATGGTCTCGGCCCTCTTCCTTGGGACCTCATGTATACAATTATTTGTAATAGTAAAATACTGAAACAGACTTTTGAGATTCCAAAACATCCAGTAATCTGTATCAGTCTCTGATATTTGGATTTTGGGTAAGCTTACATTTTTTGTTCTTGTTTTTGTTCATTTATTATCTATAACTTGCAAACTTAATGGTTCTTTTTTTCCAATTAAAATTATTTTCTTCATCTTTGCAAAGTGTAATATTACTAAGATGTTACTTATTATTAAGTATACTATTAATACATAAAATATATATCTGTGTTTAGTAACTATATTTTGAAAAAGACAACTTGCTTAGCTCATATGTATATTTCTTAATATTATAATTGACAACACTAACTCAGATAGGCTCTAGATGTGCATATGCACAGACACAGCTGAAGTACAAAGTTGATACCAGATTCTGATGACATGGTCATTAGGACTTGTTGGGGTTTGATGAGACAGATATATGCTTTAGTACTATTGCCTCTCTGTTTGAACTGGGAATCCCTCCCTGTTTGTCACAGTTCAAGGTTTTCTTTGTTCCTTGGCTAGTTTGTGTATGTGTGTGTAGGTCCTTTCATCCTCTCCTCCCTTCTTCCCTCTCTACAGTACTCCTAGAATTACCAAGAATTACACAAATTTACGTCGAGAGAAACCAATGAAATGCATTTCAGTAGTAAGCATGTATTGCTCTTCATATTTGTGATCTGACCTACTATCAGCAGTTACTCAATTTGTCATTTTCCTTAAAATGGCAAACCATGGCCATAGCTGTTTACTATGTCAGCTAACAACACATTTCTTAGTTCTGAAGCACACAGTGAATGGTTCCTTGCTTGGATTGTGCTTGAACAGTGCTCAAATTTATAAATATGTTTTTTCTTCAACAAAACAAAATTCTAGAGATAAAGAGTATACTCATTTAGAAATTATAAAATATATATTATTTCTCTATATGAATGAGTATGCCCTGCTTTAAGATAACTGGATGTGTAAATACCTTAATTTAGAAAACAAATTAGAGAATGACTATTCTATTCATTTCAGAATTTCTTTTAATAAACTTTCTGTGTTGTTTCAATATTAGCATTTAGTCCTTACTAAACTGGAAGAATAATATATAATGCTGCTTAGTATGTCTTTGATTAATAATGGGGTTGAACTTACTTTACAGATTATTCATTGTCCTGTTGTACCTTTTTGTGACATGTATTTCTCTAGTCTGTGCCTAATCAGTTTTTCAGCTTTTTTAACTTGCTGATTTGTAGGAATCCCTATTAATCTTTTATCAGTTATATGTGTTGTAAGTACATTCCTTTACTTTGCCAGGTCTATGCTAGCTTTGTGGTATCCTTCACACAACATAAATCTTAAGTTTTGTTGAGGTTGACTCCCCTTTTATGGGTCTATCAGTGATGTGTTTTAGAAATCCTCTTGTATAGCATACTTTTCACAATGCTGAGAACATTTCAATGCTGTAAAAAGTTGTCATCTGGCACATTTAATATATTATTGAAAGGATACATACATTAAATTGAATTAGTCTAAGTGTTCTTCTAAGTTTCCTTTAAATCTATAATTTAGTCTATTATATAACAGATAGATTGAAGATAATGTTCCAGGTAGTATAAAATGTCACATTTGTTAATGGCACCCTGTATTTTAGACATTCTGTGACATCATTGATTCTCAGCTGTATCATTGTTTGACAGCTTTCTGATGAAACTGTGATAAAATTCTTTGTTACCACTTTGATGCTTTCTTACTGATGGGTTCATGCAGCTCTATCAAAATGTTGATTGTATCATGATTTATTCTAGTATGCACATCTCAAAAATAAGAAAAATGAAATTTTTAAAATTTGTTTGGTATTGAGTAATTTAGGGCTTTGTGTTTGCAACACACATATGCTGCCACTGAGTACTATCTTCAGCTCTTGTATTTTTTTTTACAAGAAAGTATAGAATTGTAGGCATTCTGCTGGTGACAGCTGGCTGCTTCTTAATACTACATTTGTTCTCACTTTATTTTAGTTCCTTACTATATGTGGTAACATTGAATTGTAGTGCCATTAAGAGTAAGATACATAGTACAGTATGTGCCATTACACTACAGTAACCGAAGTCTTAACAGCAGTGATTTATGGCCATAAATTGTTAAGCAGTGGCATCTGTGGAACTACTGCCACTTGAGTAATCATGACTGTAAGGTACTGCATGAGTTCAGATGTGTCAAAGTTGGGAAGAAGGCTCACTTGGGATTGATGGCCTCCTGCACTGTATTGTTAGTTTAGGAACATACATTTGTCGTTTGAGGAACAGTACCATTTGTTCTATGTCTTCCCTATCACCAGGAGTACCTACTTGTTTGATTTGTAAAGAGAAAATCCTAAATGGAATCCCCTTTTGTCCCTCATGTTCGTATACCTGTACCTCCCATATTGTACATTGTTGGCTGAATAGTCATAGACACTAACAACCAGAAATGTTTCCCAGGCATTCTGTTCTTATTCCCCGCCCCCCCCCCCCCACCCCCCACACTCCCCCCGCCCAGTAAAACAGTCTTCTTCTGTAGAACAGCTGGCTCCTTTGAGTCACTTCAGTTCCTGCTTGTGTGGGCTTCTTCACTTGCGAAGCTGATGATCTTTGTCCATAGTCCCTCTGTGTTGGATTACTTTCTTGCCAGGAAGGCTGTTTTTATATTGAGCTGAGATATGCTTCTTTCTAATCTCTTTACCATTGATCCCAGCTCTACCTCCCTGGCTCCTGAACTATACCACATCTGCTTGCCCCTGTCTCCAGCACAGCTACTTTACTTAAGATCTTGAATATCTTCTGAAATCTGTTCTTTCCCCAATTGTTTGGTGTATGGGCAAAGTGTAGAATAGTACTGTGGCACCTGGTAACCAGATATTTTGTTGTTACCATTTTGTAGGTGTAACTTTAATTTTATTTTTGGTCTGTTAGCGAGCACCCAGTATAATTAAAGTCACCCTAGGCATTAATGCTTTCTCATGCCTGTGCTGCTCTCTGTTTTTGCATCCTTGTGGCACCTGCAAGGACAGAACAAAAATGAAAACAATAACAACAAAAGTTTCTTGGAAACCGGTTTCACATTTCTTTCCTTTTGTATCATATCTTCTAAAAATTTTAAAGAAAATTTGTTTCTAAATTATAGAAATAATATAACATTATATTTTGGGGAAAAGTTACCTAGAATCTTAACAGTAGGACCTATGCCTTACTGGTGAGGTTTTGTTTTGCTGTTTTTCTTCTAGTGTTTTTCAAATATTTTTGAAATATATGAATTCATAACACTTATTTTTCAATAATTAAGATTTTATTAGAAATTTTACAATAATTCATTTTATTGACTGCATAATTTTACATGAGTCATTCACCTTGAAGAATTGTTCAAAATAATGAATTTTAACTTTGTTTATATTGAACATTATAATTAAAATGTTCTCTTAAGGATTATTTTTTATTTTGATTCTTCTTCCTGATTATATGAAATAAGTACAGTTAAAGGTGGTAACTAGTCCATCTAGTTTCGGTGGATTATCTTGGTCTGTGCTGACATATGGAATACTCTATATATTTCATTTTAAGAGATACCCCTTTGTTTTCTTAAAATTGGTGTTCTTGTTTTATAGAAAGTTGAAGTGTTGCAGAAAAATTTGACCTATTTGTAACTTTTCCTATGTTTCTCTTTGTTGTTTTAAACATGGAAAAGTGTGTTATGATCCTTTTCAATAAGAAAAATTTAAAACGCGCAACAGTAATGGCAGAAACTGAGTTTGTTTGCACTTATTTCTTAGTCCATTGTGTTATACCTCAAAGTTTGGTCATGTCAGCGGTATTAACTTATTTGGGGACACTACAGGTTTTTGTTTGTTTTGTTTTGCCTTCTATACTATTTCAACAAAGAGTTCAAGATTTACCACAGAAAATACAATAATGACCATAACTATAATCATTTATAATCATAACTATCAGCTTTATACCTATAATCCCTCAATTTTTCTGGTAATTTCAAATTATCTTTCCTTATCTACCAGTCTGCCTTGTTTATAATATTATCCATACTGCTGTTTGGTTAAAGACACCCAACCCCTGATGTGTCTCATTTCTATCTTGGAGTTTCTGGATGAAATTTCATTTTTACTTTGGAGACAGATGCATAAGATTTTAGTCTTTTCTGCTTCTAAGAGAAAGCTCAAGTATATTTTTAGGGATACCAGAGATAAGAGATCACTGTGTGCATTTCTCTTACTTGCTAATGCTTTAGAATCTCAGACTCTCAAAATGTGAACAGGCCTGACTCTGCATCTGATACTTGAATGCTTGTCTTTCAATTAGTGTTTATGACAGGACAGGCACTAAGCTATACTAGGCCCTTCATAGATGCCAAGAATGGTAAGATTGTAATGGCCTTTGCCTTCTGTTATCACACCTTAATGCCTGCCATCACTGTAATAGGAGAAAACAAAAAGCACCGTGTGATATGCAATTAGAAGGCGATTAGTTCTAAGGATGAGGGAGAGATGAGAAAAGGGGGAATTTTCAAGGATATTTTCAGATTTGGCTCTGTTTTAGCTAGAATGATCGAAGTTATCATTTTCCAGGGGTCAACAAAGGAGAGAGGAACAGAGGGAGCAGCCTGTCTGAGACAGGATTGCTTCATGGTATGTAGATACTTCATAAGGATTAGCAACTATACCCTGGGAGCTAATTTAAACTAATCTACTATGGCCACTTGTCATGGCAGTTGATTCTATCCTCAAACATAGATAAAAAATACATACTTCTCTCTCTAGCATGTTTACTATCCTTATTTCTAGTCCCTTCCCCAACTCACCTACCTTGGGAATTCATGTGAAACAAATTTAATTATGCTGTTACATTTCTACTCTTAAAATATTTGGAAAGGGCGGTTTTCCTATGTAGACAGCCTGCTCCCCAACTCTGGCACTGCCTGACCATTTCTGTTCAAAGCCTTGCAGTCCTATTTTTCTGGGCTTGTTCTTATTGTCACAGATTTAAAAACCTAGTTCTTATCTGTTGAGCATATTTCTTGCCTTCATCAGGAGTAATGCTCAGAGTGAATACTTTACATAGATGTAGTTTGACTAGCATGTAAACAAGAGTATCATTCTCTTTGTTCTTTTTATCAAACTGTTGTCTTTCAGACTATGGTAGTAAAGCCCTGTTAGGTTTCAGTGACCATTCCAAGCTGCCCTCTTGTATTTCCAGTCACATTAACTGTACTTAAACTGTACTTGTATCCTGTTGTTACCTGACATTTAGTGAATTCCTGGGAGTCCAAAGAAAACTGGAGAAAATTTGAGTACCTTATAATGGAAAATGCAAGAACTAAATTCATTTCCCCTGGAGTTTTAATGTGTTTTGATCTATTGAACTTGTTAAATGCATGAGCCTGTGTTTTATATAGCTAATGGTATTTTGGATCTCCTTTTGATATGTGTTGGTTTCACATCCATCCAAACATCTGGTGTGGATATTTTAGACCACATTGGGTTTTCTATCAGCATGCTTTAAAAGTAAGCAATTCAGCTAAACATTATGAAGTCTTCTATACTATAAACCAAGGAGCAATTTAGTTGGCAATCCAAAAGTGGAATGTAGAATGAAAATGAAATGAGATAAATTCCCCCTAGAGGCAGTCCACATTGTACACCCTGTAGGGATGAATGCTGATATTGTACATAAAGTGTGCTTTTATAAAAGCTTAGAATTTCCAAATATTTATCATGGCAGTATTTTATACTTAAATCCCATAATGAATATAGTGTCATTTTCTCTTAGTTCTGATAGTTTGAACTAATAAGTGATGAGACCTTGAAACTTTAGCTAATTCCTTTGATACTCTAAAACATGTATTATACTTTGGTTATGAGGGGTTCAAATTATTTTATGCTATTATAAACATAGTAAGAGCTCAAATGTTTTAAAATATTTGTTTTAATTTGAAGTGCTATCAGTATAAATCAAAGTGCCATTCTAAAAACTGGGGCTTTATGCTACCATGATTAAGTCTGAGAAACAAGGGTTGTTTTTGTTGTTTTAGTTTGTGATTGGAATCCTCAAAAGCAATGAAAGTGCTTCATTTGATGTTTCTAAGTTTTATAAATCTGTTGCTATTTATTAAAATAGAATGTTACTTTGGAAATTAAGAGATTTATTGATATTTAGAATGTACATCATTACAAGTATTTTTCTGTATATTTGCTGGCCTAATAGTAGAACAGTTCTCAGTGGTAAAGTTGCTTTACAACTATCAGAAGAATATGCTACTCTCAGTTTTGTAGATATTTATTTTTTTAAATACAAAATTTTCTTGTACTTGTTCACTACTTATTTTCCAGCACATTTGAGACTGGGTATTTCCTTTGTTGACTATAGTGCTTTGTGCATGAGGTTTGCAGGCAAATGGATGGATCTAGAAAAAAATCATCCTGAGTGAGGTAACCCAGACTCAGAAAGACAAACATGGTATGTACTCACTCATAGGAGGATACTAGATGTAAAACAAAGATGACTAGACTGCTACTCACAACTCCAGGGATGCTACCTAGAAAACAGGACCCTAAGAAAGACACAGGGATCACCCAATGACAGAGAAATGGATGAGATCTGCATGAACAACCTGGACATGAGTGGGGGTAATGAAGGGCAAGGTTCGAGGGAAAGAGAGCTTAGGGGAGTGAGAGATCCCAGCTGGATCAAGAACAGAGAGGGAGAACAAGAAATAAGAGACCATGATAAATGAAGACCACATGAAAATAGGAAGAAGCAAAGTGCTAAAGAGGTCCACAGAAATCCACAAAGATACCTCCACAATAGACTACTGGCAATGGGTGAGAGAAAGCCTGAACTGACCTACTCTGGTGATAGGATGCCCAAACACCCTAATTGTCATGCTAGAAATCTCATCCAATGACTGAGGGTACCGGAAGCAGAGATCCATGGCCAGGCCCCAGGTGGAGCTCCAGGAGTCCAATTGGTGAGAAAGAGGAGGGTTTATATGAGTGAGAATTGTTGAGACCAAGATTGGAAAAAGCATAGGGACAAATAGCCAAACGAATGGAAACACAGGAACTATGAACCAATAGCTGAGGAGACCCCAACTGGATCAGGCCCTCTGGATAAGTGAGACAGTTGATTAGTTTGATCTGTTTGGGAGGCATCCAGGCAGTGGGACCAGGTCCTGTCCTCAGTGCATGAGCTGGCTGTTTGGAACCTGGGGCTTATACAGGGACACTTGGCTCAGCCTGGGAGGAGGGGACTGGACCTGCCTGGACTGAATCTACCAGGTTGAACTCAATCCTCAGGGGAGTCTTTGCCCTGGAGGAGATGGGAATGGGGGGTGGGCTGGGGAGAAGGCGGGGGGGGGGGGGGGGGGAGGAAGGAGAACAAGGGAATCCGTGGCTGATATGTAAAATTAAATTAAATTATAAAATTTAAAAAAAAGAAATTTAAATTTATTGTTTTGTTTTATAGTGAAGAATAATATGTGTGATTGTTTGGATCAAGTCATCCTTTGAGAGCAATGAATACAGGCTGTGAAATTCTTAACAGTCCCTCTAAGATAATTAAAGAACTAAGCTGGGCATATGCTTGCTGTGAGTTACATAGCAATGCCCTGTCTCAAACAAAACAAAACAAAAACTATAACAAATAACTGCGAACTAAAGAGATTGAAAGCTGTTATCTGCAAATACTAACGGGATAGTAGAGGAGATAAGTCATCTACTGTAGGCTGTTTAAATCATGGGGCATTTGTCCCTTGTGGCAAAGGGAACTTCATTTTTGGCAGTCCTGTTTGATGAAAGGGGAAAACAAAATCAGGTTTTAGGGAAAATTAGATTTAAGCCCTCTCATCACCCTTAGGGAGCCACAGGAACACTTGCTTTTGTGCTAGCAGAGTTGAGGTACAGAGAATTTCTGAGATGGTGTGACTGTGTGTAAGCCTTCAGCCTATTGAGAGCTAAACACCCTTTCCTTGGGACTCGGTAAACCTTTAAGCCTAGGATTTAGTTACAGGCCTTTAGGAATTTGTAGAACCACTTGGTTCCTGACAGAAGCTAACAGAATTTTCTCTGGACAGAATTGCTACCAATTATATCCAAGAGTAATTTTTAAAAGGCCATGAGCAGTACATAACAAAAAATAACAAGGCACTCAAGAAAAAGTAGTTTCTAGTAAGCGCGCTCTTCTATCTTCTTTCTGCTCCTATGTTTTCATTCTCTATTCTCTTTCCTACTACCTGCTCACTCTTCTTCAGTTTAATAGCTGTTCAGGGTAATTTCATTGGAAATCATTTTACTTTCCAATGCTCTTTTACTGTTAGTTCCTTCCGCATAATTTTTACATATTTGGTATTGGGTCTTTCTGGTTGATATAGTTTTTATTCCTAATTCCTAAATTTTTCTTTCTAAATTCATTAGTAAATCTAGTGCAGGGCAAGTAAGTTGTTTCAGTCTTTTGGGGGTTTCTTTTTGAATGTTCCTAAGTGTGACACTTGATAAACTTGCTTTTGGGGTATGGTTGAAAACCATTTGTGAAATGTGATTCCTTTCCATACTAGTTTAGTAGAAATTCACCTGTAGGTTATTTAGTGATTGAGAACTTTTTAAAACTTGGTTTTGGAAGTAGGGCCAGCCCTGACACACTTATTGTCATACTGTGGGCTGTCCTTTGACCTACTCATTTTTCCATGTGCCACCATTGTCTTAGGGTTACTCATCTCATCAGCATTTTTCTTAGCAATGGGATGAAGTGAAGAGGTAGTGCCAACAGCCCCTAGCAGAAGTTCTCAAACTCTGTTGTGGGTCTCTATCCCTGTGGAGAGTGGAATGACCCTTTAACAGAGGCCACAGAGCAGATATCCTGCTTATCAGATATTTACATTATGATTCATAACAGTAGCAAAATTATAGTTATGAAATGGCAACGAAAATAATTTTATGGTTTGGGGTCACCCTAGCATTAGGAATTGCATTAAAGAGTCCAAGCATTGGGAAAATGAGAACCACTGGTAATGGATGGCATAAGGCTTGGATTATCTGGTGAAATTTCCCAGTATTAAAATATATATAATATATATTCAGAAACGGCCAGTTTTAGAGGAACTATGTTATCTCTAGAACTGATAAATACATACTTTATTTTATGTAAACCAAAGATAAAAATCCTTAGATTTACACAAAAGAGAAAGCATGAAATTATTTTACATAACCCAAAGGCTTCAACTTTGGGAATGTTGAGGCTGGAAAAATGAGTTTTTAACCTAGGCAACACTTATGATGATAGAAATCATCTACTTTTCAAAAAAGAAAATTAAAAATAAAAAAGAGATCCTGTCTTTTAAAATCTTATATTAATCCAGGCACAGTGGTGCACACCTTTAATGCCAGCACTTGGGAGGCAGAGGCAGGTGGATCTCTATGAGTTCCAGGATAGCCTAGTCTATATAGTGAGTCCTAGGACAGTCAATGCTAAACAGTGAGACCCTATCTGGAACAAAACAAAACCAACAAACAAAAAGAATAAAATCTTTATATTAATTCTATGATATGGGCAAAATTGATTCTTATTATTGCCATTTTATAGGCAATGTGATTGTCTAGCCAACCTTTGTTTTTGTAAATATCCTTTAGGTTGTTATTTTAATGCTTTTATTGAACATGCACCATCTCTTATCACACCTATATAGTCTCATCAATCCTGCACTAAAAAAATTCTGTTACCATGCCCAATGTAGCCTTATACCCTTAGTATACAATGACCTTTTATTCAATGGTGATCTCATTTGCAAATCCATATTTCATGATGTGATATTTTATTGTTGTTGTTTACTTCTCATTTATTCTCCTTTCTAGACATTTCTCATTCATAGAGTCTCTGGGTAGATTTTATTTCTTAGCAGAGAAGTTGAATGGATGATACCTGAACTAGTCAATCAATCAATCAATCAATCAATCAATCATTTTTTCTTTTTTTCTTTAGATGAATTTATTAGTGTTAGAGAAGCATAAATGAACCATAGATTGCTGTACCATTAAAAAGTCCCAGCTACCTTCCCACCAAGCTCCTCTCAATTTATTTTACTCTGTAGCCGTAAGTTTTCTTTGGTCCCACCCAGCCCCACAGTCCTGAAGCCACTTATCAAATGATAATTCAGAGGCTTGTATTAATTACCAATTGTATGGCCAATGGCTTCTTGCTAGCTAGCTCTTATAACTTAACTCATTTCTGTTAATCTATAAGTTGCCATGTGGTTGTGGTATTACTGATCTGCTGACATCTTGCTGCTCCTTTGGGGGCGACTGGCATCTCTCCCTCCTCTCCTTTCTTTTCTCTGTATATCTGCTTAGATTTCCCGCCTGCCTCTAAGCTGCCTTGCCATAGGCCAAAGCAGCTTATTTATCAACCAATGAGAGCAACACATATTCACAGTATACAGAAAGATATCCCACAGCATTACTTTATTTATATCATTATTTTATTTTACTTGACTTTTTTTTTTTTTTAAATAATGGGGTTTCACTCATGTAGCCTAGGGAGTCTTTGAACTCATATGATCTTTCTGCCTGGGATTATAGGTATGTGCCCCAACGCCCACCTCCAGAATTAATTTCTAAGTCCATAGATGTTCAGTTCTTGTGGGGTTAAGTAAAAACAAAGCTTTACTTAACTGTAAATAAACATGTCAATAGAGTTTATCCAATAATAGCAATTAAGCATTCAAGAACATTAAACTTGTAAAATATGGTAATTAGTCAATCTTGATTATAGATACTTCATTTAATATAATATTTTGACCAAAAAAAACTTCTTTGATGATGATACAGCTTATGGACATATAGACATAGCCTGTTAGGTTTAGGATAATGAACAGTCTTATACTTACTTTGGCAGGAAAAAGGAAACCCTCAGGGAATCTAAGCTTTGATTATGAGTAAGTGCTAATACCTACCTGTAGTTAAGCCAGCAAAGCATTTCTGAAGTTCCTACTGTATGTAGATATGCAGAGATGTCATTAAACATGCGAAGAAGGGATGAAATGATGGGGCTACATATATAGTTAACCTCGTTCAGAGGGAGAGATTATCAGTTAGATTAAAATTTATGCTAAGTTGAATTCAGAAAATAATTCATAGGTACCCCAAAACCATTTATTCTACTAATGTTAGACCAGGTTCCTGCTGTTCAGATTACTATTGCTACTGGTAACTTGTCACATTTGCAAGGCCAAATTATACAACTCAACGAAATAAATCTACATTTAGGATGATGGGAAGACACATCTTCACACAGTATTCCACAACAGATTGGACTATGACATTTTTTTTATTTTCCTTGTAATCTGTCTTGCCAGAACTTCTGAAGATCCCCAAATCAGTCCGTACTGGCAATAGTATAGATTTTTTGTGAAGAACAATTTAACCCACATTCCTATAGTGGGACTGGAAAAGCCTCTGTGAACTCAGATCCTCATAAATTACATCTGTGGTCATAATTCTTCAGTACTTTAGTTAAACATTTCAACAAGTTTTTATGTTAATATTTTATTTGGAGCAATGTTGTGATTTTTTTAAAGTTATTTCTCTTATGGAAGCTCCCGAATCTATGAAGGACATGGATATATATTTCAGAGCCTTTGTTGTTGTTGTTGTTGTTGTTAATTGTACCTGACAGGAGCAAACACATGGCAATAATAATGTATTAGAAAAACCATTATGTTTTACCCTAAAATTCTCTTTTAAAGCCCTTCTTTTAAAGCCCGTAAGTGCTCTGAAATACACATTGCCACATCTTCATTATGTCATTTTTTTTGCCAGTACATATCCCAGAAGGGAATAAAAACCACTTAACTGATGTGCACAGGCACGATGTATATTAACAACTTTTTGTAAAATATCTGTTATTTGAATCAAACTGTATAGAGGCTATGAGCAGCACTTTCTACTAATGAAGAAGTTTCACAGCCCCTTGGGTGACTACTAAGTATCATCAGTTTTGGATAGGAATGGCAGGATGCTATTGACTCTTAGTAAGCCATTCCCTTCTGACTTCAGTGGAGACACTACCTTGCCAGTGAGCTTTGAAAGGTCCTGAGTCACAGTCAAGTATTTTCATTTTATTAGAATCAGAACCTGAGATATATGGACCATCGTCTTCTTTGAGTCATGTCTTAGAACAAAAGAAGTTTTACTGTTTGTAGAAGGATGAAAAGTGGAATAGTCACTTGTGTAGGGTTTTCATAGATTCTGCCTGCTCCTGAGAATATCAGGGCACATGCTCACTGACTCAAGATGCATAATGGCAAGGCAGATAAGACTTAAGGTTCTTTTAGACTTTTGATTAGTGAAATGATCTTCTTGGTGTCATATTTAGAAGCAGAGGCCTATATGTTTTAGACAGTGCCAATTTTCATGTAGATAGACCACCAAACACAAAGAGAGCAGGAATAACATACCATTGAGCCCTCCACTTAGAGTCATTCTCTGTGCTGAATTACATGTATATTTTATTAGTTGGGAGACAAGCTCAGAGAGCTTTTGTGTTTTATTTTATTTTTACTTTTTTATTTTTTATTTTTATTTTTTTTTTGGTTTTTCGAGACAGGGTTTCTCTGTGTAGCTTTGCGCCTTTCCTGGATCTCGCTCTGTAGACCAGGCTGGCCTCGAACTCACAAAGATCCACCTGGCTCTGCCTCCCGAGTGCTGGGATTAAAGGCATGCGCCACCACTGCCCGGCAGCTTTTGTGTTTTAAGACCAGAAAATTAATGAATTTGCAGAGAGCTTAAACTTGACTATGTTATTATTTGACCCTGACGATATCTAGGTTTTTTTTATTCTGATGAGATTGCAAAAAAGTAAGAAGTTTAAAAAAGGCTGTGACCATTGGAATGTTGTTAGGTAAAGTGCATAGACAGTTATTCGAGGAAAAGAGTTTTCTAATTGAAGATGGAATGCTGTAATCAGAATTACTTGACTAAGTGAGAAAACAAATTTGAAATTTGTTAGAAAGTTCTAGGTAGTTCAGAAAAACAAAACTGTACAAGTAATGAAAACAATATGACCATGGGATATATATTCAGGGAAGGGGATAGAATGAGAAGAAGGCATCATGAGGATGGATCTGATGTATAGACATTTCTAAACTATGGTTTTACAAATTAAAGCCTGAGCATTGGCCAAACACTGTTACAGAAAAGGAACACTTTGGAATTGTACTGTACTTTGATTGTTACTTTCCTATAAAAGTAGGGATAACACTGAAAAAAAAAATAAGAGTAGATGAATTTCCTTTTACTGACTGCTGGATTTGCTTGTAGACTTGTATGACTAATTCCAGGGGTGATTCTTTCCTTTTAGTAATGTTAAAAAATCTCTGAAGCAGAGGATAGCCCTTTTGGTTTGTTCAAACTCT
>CABHPQ010135887.1:350-11826 GCA_902168405.1 Peromyscus aztecus
ACACACACACACACACACACACACCTCCTCTCCAGCCTCCTTAAGCCAATCCTTCTCTGCTTCTGTTAAAAAAGGGGCAGGCCTCCCATGGGTATCAACAAAGCATGGCATATCAAGTTGCAGTAAGACTAAGATCCTCCCTTTGTTTTGAGGCGGGGCAAGACAATCCAGTATAAGGAATAGGTTCCCAAGAGCTAGCCAAATCATTCAGCTGAAAAGCTCACATTGTTAGGAATCCTACAAGTAGACCAAGCTACACAACCATCACATATCTGTAGAGGGCCTATGTTGCTCCCATTCAGGCTCCCTGGTTGTTGTTTCATATTCTGTGAATTTCTATGAGTCAGGTTAGTTGTTTCTGTCAGTTTTCTTGTGATGTCCTTGACCCTTCTGTCTCCTATGATCCTTCCTCCCTCTCTTCAGCAGGATTTCCTGAGCTAGGCCTAATGTTTGGCTGTGGGTCTCTGAATGTGTTTCCATCAGTCACTGGATGAAGACTCTGTGATGACAATGGGTTAGTCACCAGCATGGTCACAAAAGAGGGCAAGTTCAGGCTCCATATCCACTATTGCTATGACTCTTAGTTAAGATCATCTTTTGATATTTTTAAACACACAGTTTTGAAGGTTTTGAATTTGCAAGATTGTGGGACTTCTTAAATTTGTGAATTTTTTATACTGTTATATCTTTATTAATATGTGATTTTTAGGGATGAAAAAGAAAATAAAGATGTGGCTTAATAATGATGTGTTTATGTATCAAGTTTATAAGAGATCAGTTGTGCTGGCTAGTTTTATGTCAACATGATCCAAACAATAGTCATCTAAGTGGAGGGAGCCTTGACTGAGAAAATGTCTCAATAAAATCAGGCTATAGACCAATCTCTAAAATATTTTCTTAATTAGTGATTGGTGCAGGAAGGCTCAACCCATTGTGGGCAGTGCTACATCTGGACTGATGGTCCTGTATTCTGTAAGAAAGCAGGCTAAGCAAGCCAGTAATCAGTAACCCTCCATGGCCTCTGAATTAGCTTCCGCCTTCAGCTTTCTGCCCTTAGTTCCTGTCCTGATTTCCTTCAATAATAAACAGTAATGTAGAAGTGTAAGCCTGATAAACGCCCCTCCCCAAGTTGCCCTGGTCATGACGTTTCACTACAGCAATAGTCACTCCAATTAAGACAAAGTCTCACAATATCCATGGAGAATCAGGCAATTGAAATGGTTTATAAAGAGCCTTAAACACTTCTAAGGAAATGTCAGTTTATCAAAATCCCTGTTTCTTTCTTCATTTTGTCCTCTAAGGTATCTAAAGCTAGAATGACCTCCAGTTAAACAATTATATTTTAACGATTTGAAGTTGTCAATGTTATTTTTGAAAAATAAATTGTGCTAGAATATTTTAACACAGACAGAAATACAAATGGACAGACAGATAGATGAAACCCTGAGGAGGACTCTACTCCTGGAAAATTTTGCATCCTGCCCTGGCCTAAGGATTTTGTCACCTTAACTGTGTTTAAGCTGCCCAGAAACATTCAGGCTACAGCTCTTCCCCTCATAATAATTAAGATATCATCGAGCTGTTGCCAAAAGATGAAGGGATGTCCAAGTCCCACAGGGTGCATATAAGGTTCATGGATCTATTGGGACTCATTGACAAACCATGGACATTAAAGGCTAACTTTCTTGAGTCCTTGTATATGATTAGGAAAGCTACTAATCTTGAGCCATATAGTTCCTAGAATAGGTTAAAAACTCTTTGCCTCATTCAAAGTGATAAATATCTTCCCCATATCTTTTTGTTATTTTATAGTTTTAAAAAATTTACATTTAGACATATTAACCTCTGATTTATTTTTTCATAAGATAAAACATATGGAGATTATTACATTTAAATATTCCCATTATAGTAGAAATTTTTATCCCCTTTTGAGTCATCTGCTCATGTTCTAATTAACTGATTTGGAAATAGTTACTATGTAATTTAAACACTTAGTTTATTTTTGTCATTTTTCCTCAGATATTTCCTTCTCTTACGATGATGATGATGATATTTTCAATATGAAAATACTTAGCCTTCTTGCTCTACAAAATCAGAATTCTTGAAGTTCAGAGGTCTTCTTTTCAAACTAATTTTTAATGGTTCTCTATTATATAAATCAAGTTTTTGTTTTCTTTCTCCTTCAATTACATATTTTAATCAAAGTCCTCATTCTCAGCCATTAGCATGATTTTACCACTTCAATGTAAAACTTGGAAGCATACAGTTTTAAGGACATATCTTTGGGTAGATAGAGGTAACATTATTGTGCTTGCAATAATTTGACTCTTGATACATATTGCCAAGTAGATTTTCTTTTTTTAATAATTTTTTATTTAAAGAAATTTCTTTCCTTGTGCATACCAACCCCTGCTCCTAACCTCCCCCACCTTCCCCTATCCCTCCCATCCCTTCCTCATAGGAGATAAGGGCTCCCTTGGGTAGTAAACACAGGCTGGTAAACCAAGTGGGAACCAGATCTAGCCCCTCCCCCCTGCATCAAGGCTGAGTAAGGCATTGCAACATAGGGAATGGGCTCTACAAAGGCAGTTCATGTACCTAGGATAAGTCCTTGTCCCATTGCCAGGGGACACACAAACACATCAAGTCACACAACTTACACCCACATTCAGAGGGCCTAGTTCAGTTCCATGCAGGTGCCCAGCTGTCAGTCCAGAGTCCATGAGCTCCCACTAGCTTGGGTAAGCTATCACTATGGTTTTTCCCATCATGATCCTGATTCCCCTTGCTCCTATAATCCTTTTTGCCTCTCTTCAACTGAACTCCAGGATCTTGGCCAAGGGCTTGGCTGTGGGTCTCAACATCAGCTTCCATCAGTGACTGGATGTAGGTTCTATGATGACAATTAGGGTAGGCACCAATCTGAATGCAAGGGAAGGCTGGTTCAAGCATCCTCTCCACCATTTCTATGAGTCTTAGCTGGGGACAATCTTGTGAGTTCCTGGGGTTTTCCCTAGCTGCAGATTACTCCCCATGCCCTTAATGGTACACTCTGTCAAGATATCTCTTTCATTGCTCTCCCTCCTATGTTCCCACCTCCTATCTTCTCCCATGTCCTCCTCTTTATTCCCCTCCCAGTTTACCCAGGATATCTTAACCCTTTTCCCTTCCTGTGGCAATCCATGTGTGTCCCTCTTAGGGTCTTCCTCTTTCCTTAGCTTCTCTGGGGTTGTGGATTATAGCCTGGTTATCCTTTGCTTTGCATCTAATATTCATTTATGAGTAAGTACATATTGTGTTTGTCTTTCTGGGTCTGGGTTACCTCACTCAGGATGATTTTTTTCTAGTTCCATCCATTTCCCTATAAATTTTATTATGACATTGTTTTTTACAGCTGCATAATGATGCAATTAGGAAAGAGAATTACAGACCAATCTCCCTCTTGAACATTGATGCAAAAATACTTAATAAAATTTTAGCAAACTAAATTCAAGAACAAATCAAAAAATCATCCACCATGATCAAGTAGACTTCATCCCAGAGATGCAGGAATGGTTCAACATATGAAAATCTGTCAATGTAATCCACCATAAAAACAAACTGAAAGAAAAAATCCACATGATCATTTCAATAGATGCTGAAAAAGCCTTCAATAAAATCCAGCACCCCTTAATGATAAAGGTCTTGGAGAGATCAGAGATACAAGGAACATACCTAAACATAATAAAGGCAATATACAGCAAGCCAACAGCCAACATCAAACTAAATGGTGGGAAACTCAAAGTGATTCCACTAAAATCAGGAACAAAACAAGGATGGCAACTCTCTCCATATCTATTCAATATAGTACTTGAAGTTCTACCTAGAGCAACAAGACAATAAAAGGAAATCAAGGGAATACAAATTGGAAAGGAAGAATCAAACTTTCACTATTTGCAGACGATATTATAGTATACATAAGTGACCCCAAAAATTCTACCAAGGAACTCCTACAGGTGAAAAACCCCTTCAGTAATGTGACATGATACAAGATTAACTCAAAAAAAAATCAATAGCCCTCCTGTATACAAATGATAAATGGGCTGAGAAAGAAATTAGAGAAACATCACCCTTTACAATAGCCACAAATAACATAAAGTATCTTGGGGTAACTCTAACTAAACAAGTAAAAGACCTGTATGACAAGAACATTAATTTCTTTGAAGAAAGAAATTGAAGAAGAGATCAGAAAATGTAAAGATCTCCCATGTTCTTGGATAGGTAGGATCAACATAGTAAAAATGGCAATCTTAACAAAAGCAATCTACAGATTCAATGCAATCTCCATTAAAATCCCAACACAATTCCTCACAGACCTTTAAAAAACAATACCAACTACATATGGAAAAAAAACTAGAATAACCAAAGCAATCCTATACAGTAAAGGAACTTCTGGAGGCATCAACATCCCTGACTTCAAGCTCTACTATAGAGCTATAACAAGAACAGCTTGGTATTGGCATAAAAACAGACACTTTGATCAATGGAATCAAACTGGAGACCCTGACATTAATCCATACACATTCAAACACTTGATTTTTGACAAAGAAGCCAAAATTATAAAATGGAAAAAAGAAAGCATCTTCAACAAATGGTGTTGGCATAACTGGTTATCTACATGTAGAAGAATGCAAATAGATCCATATCTATCACTATGCACAAAACTGAAGTACAAGTGGATCAAAGACCTCAGCATAAATCCAGTTACACTGAACCTCATAGAAGAGAAAGTGGGAAGCAGTCTAGAACACATTGGCACAGGAGATGACTTCCTAAATATAATACCAGTAGCACAGACACTGAGAGCAAGGATTAATAAATGGGACCTCCTGAAACTGAAAAGTATCTGTAAGGCAAATGACACTGTCAATAAGGCAAAATGACAGCCTACAGAATGGGGAAAGTTCTTCACCAAACCCACATCTGACAGAAGGCTGATCTCCAAAATCTATTAATAACTCAAGAAACCTGACATCAAAATACCTGGTAATCAGATTGGTCAATACACTAGCTGTCATCATAGAGCTTTCATCCAGTAACTGATGGAAGCAGATACAGAGATCCACAAACAAGCATGAGGCCGAGCTCCAGGAGTCCAGTCAAAGAGAGGGAAGAAGGATCATATGAGTGGGGGGTTGGGGGGGCAAAATCATGATGGGGAAATCTACAGAGACAATTGAACCAAGCCCAAAGGAACTCACGAACTTTAGATCAACAACTGTGGAACCTGCATGGGACTGGACTAGACACTCTGCATACAGGAGACAGATGTATAGCTGGGTCTGTTTGAGGGGCCCCTGGCAGTGTGATCAGGATCTATCCCTGGTGCATGAGCTGGCTTTCCAAATCCCATTACCTATGTTCAGACACCTTGTTCACTCCTGATAAAATTGGGAAGGGCTTGGTCCTGCCTCAACTAAATGTACCAGGCTTAGCTGTTTCCCCATGGGAGAACTTACCCTATTGGAGGAGGAGATGAGGGGTGGGGAAGGAAGGTGGCCAGTAGCAGGTGGAGGGATGAGGGGGGATCTGTGGTAGGTATGTACAATGAATATTTTTTTTTAAAGTACCAAACAATCCAATTTTAAAAATGGGCTACAGAGCTAAACAGAGAATTCTCAACAGAAGAATCTCAAATAGTTGAAACACATTTAAGGAAGTGTTCAACATCTTAGCCATCAGGGAAATGCAAATCAAAACAACTCTGAGATACCATTTTACACCTGTCAGAATGGCTAAGATAAAAATCACTGATGACAGTTTATGTTGGAGAGGATGTGGAGCAAGGGGAACACTCCTCCACTGCTGGTGGGACTGCAAGCTTGTACAGCCACTGTGGAAATCACTATGGCAGTACCTCAGAAAATTAGGAATCATTCTATCTCAAGATGCAGCAATACCACTCCTGGGCATATATCCAAAATATGCTCAATCACACCACAAGGACATTTGCTCAACTATGTTCATAGCAGCATTATGTGTAATAGCCAGAACCTGGTAACAACCTAGATGCCCTTCAACTGAAGAATGGATAAAGAAAATGTGGTACATTTTTTTTTGAACTGATTGCAGTTTTATTTTAGCATTGCATGAAATGTTGAAGAAGGTAAGGCTAAAAGCACACAAGACATCAGCATGTGACTGGGGCTCTGCACAACTTTAATCTTCATTTTAATAGGTAAATAAGTCAACAATGGAGTATTAGGCAGGAGTAAAAAAGTCAAATAGTTTTTCTAAACAAATATATGAATTTACATTCCTGCCATCAAAACATTAAAGTGGTTTTTTTCCTTTGAGTTCTTGCCAAGGTTACTATCATAATCTTAGCTCTATTTGTTTACTTTATCTTAGTTTTGTTTAAATCATTCAAAGTCTACCTCTGTTTAATGTTCATATTTTATTGCAACTAATGGTGATATACACATGATATTTTTGTGTTGTTCTATGCCAGTTGCATTTATACTTTTGTGGTTATTCACTTATTTATCTACTTGTGTCTTCCTGATTTATAGGAACTGTTTCAATGGCAAATTTGAATTCCATTCTGCTGTGGGATGTTCTATATAGCAAATGTGTTGCTCAGATTGGTCAATAAATAAAACACTGATTGGCCAGTGGCTAGGCAGGAAGTATAGGCGGGAATAACAGAGAGGAGAAAAGAGCAGGAAGGGGGAAGGAGACACAGCCAGCCACCGCCAGGACAAGCAGCATGTAAAGATGCCGGTAAGCCATGGGCCACGTGGCAAGGTATAGATTTATGGAAATGGATTAATTTAAGCTATTAAATTAATAATACTATTAATTTAATAATGATAATAATATTAATTCTTACTAACTGTAAGTTAGTAAGAAGCCTGCCACGGCCATACAGTTGGTAAGCAATGTAAGTCTCTATGTTTACTTGCTTGGGTCTGAGTGACTGTGGGACTGGCAGGTGAGAGAGATTTGTCCTGACTGTGGGTCAGGCAGGAAAACTCTACCTACCCCATTCCTATGCTATTTCCTGTAAATATTTACCAATCCTCACTAGGGTCTTCATAATTTGTTTTCTTCCTTATTATCTCCCCTGCTTGATATTTTCTTCCACTAGTTATCTTTGTGATTAGCTCGTCACATCCTTTCAAATATAGATGTTTCCAGTATGATAATCTCTTTCCATTGCATCTATTTTAGTTACCCTACTTATAGTTACTACTTCATAGTTGTATAAAATTTTAATTCTACCTTTATATATGCACATATATGTTGATTTCTTTTTTAGTAATTTCTTTAGAAATTGTTTATGGCTGGTCTATCTTTCACTTCCACTAGATGATACAGTACAATACTTTTTTCCCATGGAGGTAGATTTTTACTTATTCTTTTCTCATACAATACATCCCAAACACAATTTCCCCTCCCTCCACTCCTCCCAGCTCACTCCACCTCCTCTCTCCACCAGATCTGCTCCTCCTCTGTTTCCCTTCAGAAAAGAGCAGGCCTCCCAGGAACCTCAAGCAAATATAGCACAGCAAAATGTAATGAGATTAGGCACAAACCCTCATGTGAAGACTGGATGAGGCAACCCAGCAGGAAGAAAAGGGAGTCAAGAGCACGTAAAAGAGTCAGAGATGCTCCCAATCCACTGTTATGAGTTCCATAAAAATCCCAAGCTAAAATACCACAACATATATGCAAAGGACCTAGCATAGTCCAATGCACGTTCCATGATTGCTGCTTCAATCTATTCTTATTACAGTTTCCCTCTCTCAACTCCTCCCATATCCTTCCCACTTCCTTGTCTTCCGAGATATCCTCCCCCTCACACACATTAAAATACAAACAAGCGTCTAAAATAAATAGTAACAATATAAGATACAATGAAAACAGAGACAAGAAATTACTATTTCTTGTGCAGCTACACACATGTTCCTACACACAGAAAGCCCACATAATATAAACACAAAGGGTCTATAAAGCTTTTAAAATAATTCCCGACAAACATGGCACAAAAGAGCCTACAAAGATATCATTGAGTTCATCTTATGTTGGGCATCTACAGCTGGGCTTGGGGCCTGCCCTTAAGAGTGATTTTTCTACCCAGTGAAACTCCGTTGGAAAAACTAATTTTTCTTTAGCCAGCAGTTATCAATTGGAGACAGTTTCTAGGTTAGGAATGGAGAAGTGTGTCCATTTCCTTTTCAGAGCAAAGATCACATCTGGCCCAGACCTGTGCAGACCCTGTGCATTCTGCCACAGTCTCTGTGGTTTCATATGCATCTGTATCCTGTTGTTTTTAAAGGGTCTTGTTTCCTCAGTGTCTTCCATCCCCCTGGACTTACATTCTTACTGCCTCTTCTTCACAGGTTCTCTGAGACCTGATGGAAGGGACTTGATGGAAACATCCCATTTAGGACTGAGTGCTCCAAGGTCTCTCACTCTCCATACATTATCCAGCTTTGAGTCTCAGTATTTGTTCTCATTTATTGTAGGAGGAAGCTTTTCTGTTGTTGGCTGAGAAAGATACTGATCTATGAGTATAGCAAAATATCATCAGGACTCATTTTTATTACTACATTCATTTTGCATTCTATTAGTATTTGGTTTTTCCTTTGGTCCCTGGTCTATTTTGTTTCAGGTTCTTGTTAAATTAAAATGGTGCTGATTCTCCTTAACTTTTCTGTTCCACTCCTTTCCATTTTAGAAAGGCTGTGAAGATTTTTTTTTTCTAACTTCTAGGATATTTGCCCTGCAGAAAGTAGACATAGCCTGAAGTCAAATAGCTTTGCATAGTCTTCTCATGAAAGATTAAATCCAGTGAAGAGGCAATGTGAATGAGTAGGAAGACACTGAATGTTCTACTTGCACCTCATCTAAGGCAGAGAGAGGTGTGATGCTGAGGAAGCTGACCCAAGGTTTTGGCAAGACCTGAAGGAATTGGGCCTTTATAAGAGAAGGATGAGTTATTTGGACCACAAGAGAGGATTCTCTGTGCATTGCTTGCTTCTGTGAAACACTGTTATGTCTATATGTAGCAGGCTTACTGGGGACTTAAAGATATTTTCTCAGTGTAATAATAACATAAGGCACTCTGTGAACTTTTCTAAATGCAAAATATTTCAAAATTAACTGTAATAGGATTTTCATTCTTATTCTGAAAGTAATTGATTAATGCATACTTAATTTTCAATTATTAAAGTTAAAGATAAATGCATATGCAAATAGATACAAGAGCTTTCAGAATCTTCATCACTTTAAGCATGTACAGAGTAATACTAAGACAAAAGAAATTGAGAATTAATGATCTTGATTCTCTGAATTTAGAACAGTGGGTTTTTCAGAATGCCATAAAAAGAACAATACGCATGCCTGTTTCAGTGTAAAGGGACTAATTTAAAAGTTAAAGAATGAAACACCTTGCAAACTGGTATGCAGTACAAACTAAGAAAGAACTGATGACATTAACATTAGGAAAATTACACTTGAGAACATAGTCTGTTACCAGAGATAAGACAAGGTAACTATCCTAAAAATATGTACCCAATAATAGCATTTCAAATACCTGATGCAAAAATGAACAGAGATAAAAGAAAAAAGAGAGAAATCTAGAATTATAATTAGACATTTCAACAGTTATTTTCAAGGTAATTTATTTTTTAAAAAAATCATTAAAGGGAAAATTGGTAAGTAAGAATACAGATATTTGAGTATTTTCTTCTAATTTGGTTTAATTGACACTAGTTAAAAACCCAGCCAATGATGTAAGCACATTCCTGAGCACTTGTGCAAGATTTATGAACATAGAGCTAATTTTGGTCCCTTAAAAATGATTGAAAAAATTCACAAAACTTAAAATCACATGAAGTATTTTCTATGGCCCCAATAAAAATTAAACTAAAACTATAAAAAAAGAAATGTAAAGCTAATACATGTGTTGTTTGATATTATTCCTGAAGACCTGTGAATAAATGATTACTCACCCCACATAGGAAATGGATGACAGAAAAAACAAAAAGATACCGACATAGTCCAACTTGGCTGACCAATGGATTTATTGATGTTACTTACAAAAATGTGGGTAAGGAATTACTTACAAGAGAAGAAATGACTTAAAAACAGTTATGTCACTAATACCCACCTTAGAATGCATGACAACTCAGGAAAGAAGTTGGAACCTGTATTGTACTACCAGGAGCTCAATAGGCTAGAAAACGTCCTTTTCAGACAGTTCTGTTGGTCTGAGCCTCTTTTTCAAGCGGTTTGTCTGGTCTCTGCTTGTTTCAGGTGGTTAGGATGGTCTGAGTGTCCTTCTCCTAGTCAATTCAGCTTGTCCAACAGTGACTGTCAGAAGTCCTTAGAGCTTATGTGCACAAGGGAGGGAGGATCCTGGTGAATCTGGCCAGCTTCTGTGACTTCCTAAATCTTTTGGGTTGTTGACTTTCTTGAAGTCAAAGAGCTTCCCTTCAGGAATGAAGGCTTCACCTTCCCTTAGAATATCTGTTGTTTTGACTCCCTTTTAACATTCTGTGTCTTACCAAGCTTTCTTCCCAGATGGAAGGCTGAAATCTCAGGGGAAACTGTTGTACAGTAGCATGTTATGAGCAAGTGGGATGGTTTGAGGAATGGGGATTGTGGTGATATTTTATTTGTGTTGAAATGTGGTGATAATTTATTTGCGTATTAATAAATAAAGTTTGCCTGGAGATCAGAGGAGATAGCAAGCCATTTTAGGTAAACACAATAGTCAGGCAGTGGTAGCACACACGCCCTTAATCCAATCATTTGGCAGGCAAAGTCTCTGTGTGTTCAAGGCCACACTAGGGAACAGATCCAAGAGTTGTGAAACATGCCTTTAATCCCAGTACCAACCATAGAGACATGGAGATCTGTACAGACAGGCAGTGACAAGGAAGTGTGGTAACTGGGATAACAGCCAATGAGAGGGCAGAACAGCAAGGCAATAAAGGCATAAGTAAATAGGAAGTAGCTCACTTTGGAAGATGCAGCATGGTGAGGTAAGGTTAGCTGGTCACTATTCCTTTTTTCCTGATCTCTAAGGCTTTCACCCCTTATTTGGCTCCGTGTTTTTTTTATTTAATAAGACTGCTTAGAAATTTGTCTACAGGGGATTTAGTGAATGTTTTGCAAAATCAAGCAAATGAGAATTTAGATGTGGCCTAATGGTTCAGAGTGCATAACAGGTCTTCCAGAAGAGCAGTGTTCAGTTTCACCCATGTCACATGGCTCTCCATGGCCTGTACTTCCAGCCACAAGGACTCTCTGGCTCTCTTTTTGCTTCTGCAGGCATTTGAACACACATGGTGAATACTCACACATACACATATAAATATGAATCAAAACTAAATAATTCTTTAAAAATATCAAACAATAAAACATCCATATAACATGACTCCAAAATTGTACATGAAGCTGTACATAAAGTCAAATTAAATATATA
>CABHPQ010135887.1:11926-49231 GCA_902168405.1 Peromyscus aztecus
TATATATATATATACCAACAGGGCAGACTACATACCCTAGAAGCTGACCTATTTTGACATGGCTGATGTGTTTATGATCATGATTATGCCCTGGTTAAGTGTCACTTCTGTAAAAATAAATGCTAAAGTTCATGTTGCAGTTTCCTTTCTGATACTCTGACAAAATGTCTGACAAAAAGCATCTTAGGGGAGAAAAACTTTGAACTCAAATTAGAGTGTTGCACGAATCTTAAATTGTCTTTCAATAAAAAACCCAGAGCCAGATATTGGGGTAAATGCTGAAAGATCAGAGAGACAAAGGAACAAGCCACTAGAGAAACTTCTCACCATTACGAAATTCTCGGGACAAATGGGAGGAGAGATTCTATCTCCATGAGTCCTCTGACTGAAAGCCTTTGAGTCCTCAGCCAAAAGGAAAGTGCTCTAGTTCCTGTCTCTTCACACCTCATATGCCTTTCTCTGACCAGCCATATCACTTCCTTCCTAGTGCTAGAATTAAAGGCATGTGTGCTTCCCAAATACTAGTAGCAAAGGCATGAGGTCTCAAGTATTGGGCTTAAAAGTGTGTAACACCATTTCCTGACTCTGTTTCTCTTCTGTACTGAATTGATCTCATGTAATCTAGGGTGGCTTTGAACTTACAGAGATCCAGACGGATCTCTGCCTCCCGAGTGCTAGGATTAAAGGTGTATGCCACCACTGCCCGGCCTCTATGTTTAATCTAGTGGCTGGCTCTGTTCTCTGATCCTCAGGCAAGCTTTATTTGATACACAATATATCACCACATTCCAGGTTTATCATATAAGGAAAATCAAAGTTGTAGGAACTTCAAATAGCTAGTCACATCCCATCCACAATCAAAACCAGAGAGAAAGGAATACAATTTTGTACCTCAGCTCATTTTTTCACTTGTGTCAGTCCAGAACCCAAACCTAGGAAACATTGCCACCCACAAAGGATGGGGTCATCCATACATCAGTTAAGGTAATCAAAATAAGAACCCACAGACACAGGCTAACCTGACCTACACAACCCCTACTTGAAACTCTCTTCCCAGGTGATTCTAAATTGTAAGTGTATGTTGAAATTAAAATGAATAATTACTGAATATTCCTTTTTTTAAATGTATTCTTCTCTCATACAATACATCCCGACTGTGGTTTCCCCTCCTTCCCCCTCTCTTAGTTCTCCCCCACCTCCCCTCTTCCCCAGATCCACTGCTCCTCCACTACCTTTGGAAAAGAGCAGGCCTACCAGGAATATCAACCTAAAACAGCATACCAAGTTTCAATAAGACTAGGCACAAACCCTCATATCAAGGCTGGATTACACAACTCAGTAGGAATAAAAGGGTCCCAAGAGCAGGCAAGAGAGTCAGAGACAGCTTCCACTCCCATGGTTAGGAGTCCCACAAAAACATCAAGCTACATAACCTGTAATATATATGCAAAGGACCTATCTCAGACCCATACTTTTCCCATGATAGTTGCTTCAGTCTCTGTGAGCCCCCATGAGCCCTGCTTAGTTGATTCTGTGAGCTGTGTTCTCCTGGTGTTCTTGATCCATCTGGATCCTACAATTCTTCCTCCTCTGTTTCCATGGGATTCCCCACGCTCCACTTAATGCTTGGACATTGGTCTCTGCACTGCTCCAATCAGTTGCTGGATGAAGCCTCTCTGATGAAGATTGGACTAGGCACTAATCTGTTCCTCTGGCAACTTGGCCTGACTGAATATTTTCAATAAAGGAGCTTCATTGATTGGATAGTCAAATTAGAAGATTTAACCCTCATGTCACAATACAAAAAAAAATTGATTTATTTAATAGAAAAACAATGGGGGAATAAAAAAGACAATATAAGTGTTTCTGTGAATAGTATTTTGGTGTCATTAAAAGCACAGAATTAATCTCAAACATAAAACAGGAAAGATATTTTCATCAAATATTAGACATCATCTTCACAATATTATCAAGGAATGAAACCTCATAAGCCTAAGATTGAAAAAAAGAAAAAGAAGAAAAGGAAATAAAAATTTCAAGCAGGGCCAGAGGACATGAAAAGGTAGTGTCAGTTTGAAGACAACTGCAGGACATTAATAAAGATAGGAAACGTGATGTTTCACTGCAAATCCAATTAATGAACTCTTACACTTTACTTCAAAAATTTACTTTGAAGTCACATGCTTTGCCACCGAAACACTAAATGGAAAACAAAAAAAAAAAAACCACAACTTTTTCTAGGAAGAAATGTGTTCAAATTCCAAACAATGAGGTTTGCATGCTGTTTCCCAGTTCCTCTTCTCAGACTCCCTTCTTGGAACCCATCCAAAGGGAACAATCAAGACCCAAAACTCTGCACTCTGTACATATACTCTGTACATATATATTAATTTAAATGCTATGTGTGACACCGGAAGGGTCAGACTGATTTCCGTTGTAATTATAATGGCTTGCTTCTATGTCCTCTGTAACTACAGGTTTTAGTTATATACCTCCCTTAGTACTTCATTCTCCATATGGACATTGCGTCTAGAGCTGAACTCGCCAGGAGTCAGGGACTTGGTCCACTTCGCTACTGCTACTTGCCTTGTGCCATCACCAGCATTTAGCTTGTCATCAGCTCATTTTTTTTTGTCAAACATATTTGGGAATTTTGTAAGACAACAAGTAGTGACTCCTCCGCATAGTATGCAATTAGGCAACCATTCAAGGGAAAGCTGAAAACATTAATTTTTAATATTCAATATGTACCTATCTTGACTATAATAGAGAGAAGAAGAAACTACATGAACAATATGAACACAACATTTGCCTCTTGTTTCTAATATTTACAGATCCCAGGAGAGAGGCTTAAGGCTATTTTTTTAAGTCACCACTAAACTTCAAAGCTGCAAAGAGTAGAAATTTTTTTAGAAGATTAAGGAAATCCAAGTTTCTGTCCCTTTTTCTCTTTTCCTTTGGCCATCAGAAACCCAGTAGACTACCAACACAGTATTATAACTATATTGTTTATTCACTGTAATGGGTCAGTTTGGGGGATTAAAGTGGCACTACTTAAAGTTACTCTAAAACTATGAACGTGAGAGTATCTCATAGGATTTCAATCATTACTTCAGGTGTAATAGCACACACATACAATCATAGCACTTGGGAGGCAAAAGCAGGAAGATCTGTGCTTCTCAATAATCATCCACTACATAGTGTGTTTAATGCTAGCCTGAGATACATGAGACCATTTTTTAATAACCAAAATGATGAGCTGGAAAGATGGTTCGGAAGATAAGGGTGTTTGCCACCAGATGTGAGGACCTGAGTTCAATCACCTTGAATTCCCTCAATAAGAAAAGAGAAGTGATTTCCAACAATTGTCTTCTGACCTCCACGAGTAAGCCCTTACATGCATACACCAACCCTATAAAAGGTAAATACATAAGTAAAAAAATTATAAAATAAACTAAAAAATTATCTTGCCAGGAATATCCCAAATGATATAACATCTATAAAGGCGCCAGTATCATGAATATTATGTATTTTACATAAAACAATGAACCATTTAAAGACAGTTCACTAACAATTTTAAAATGACCCAATATTTAGACCACATTAGGCCATAAGTAAATTGACCATTTGATATTTTAGGGTGTGAATCACATGTACATCATCCAACACAACAGGTAAAAGTAGATGTTTAGCACAACAACTAGTACTGATTTAGTTTTATTTATGTAACCTAGGGACTCCATAATACATCAAAATTAAAGCAGAAGTCCATCACATTGACCACAGGACACTTGATGGCAGTGAAGTCCATATTATTGTGGGATATTAGAATAGGTGTGTGGAACTTTCTTTTGTTTAAATGTTCAAACCTGAGCAAAGCTGTCTATAAGAACTCTTTGACAAATCATGTATCTGCAATTCCCTTCATCTACAGATACTTGTATAGCACAGGAAATATCTTGATTTCTGGTCATCTATCTCATTGGACACCGAAAAAGCCGGAAAGGAAACACTAGAAGGGATTCACACAAGCTGATTGAAGAGCCTGCTTTCCTATAGATTCTCTGGAAGGGAATACAGCTCAACTCTTTTTCCTTGATCTATATTTGGAATTAATATATTAACTAATTTATATTAACAAGGAGGAATAAAATAAGAGATTGTCTGAAAACACTCAAACTATGCAACCAAAGCTTAAGAGTTAGGTTTTGGTAATGCTTATTATTACTCATTCACTTGTTAAGTGCTTATTTATCAGGATGACAATAAGTACCAGGTATGGTTTTGGATTCTTACATTTTTTTTGTTAAGAAATTTGTTATTCATTTTACATGCCAATCACAGATCCCGCACTCTTCCCTCCTCCAGTCCCCCCCCTCAGCCTTCCTCCTCCC
Source organism: Peromyscus aztecus (assembly GCA_902168405.1). Lineage (NCBI taxonomy): Eukaryota > Metazoa > Chordata > Mammalia > Rodentia > Cricetidae > Peromyscus > Peromyscus aztecus. The sequence goes on from CABHPQ010135887.1 coordinate 16,321, forward strand.
AACCCACCCTCCATTCCCTCCTCCTAAAAGGTAAGAAGACCTCCCATGGAGAGTCAGCAGAGCCTGGTGTATTCAGTTGAGGCAGGTCCAAGCCCCTCCCCCAGCATCAAGGCTGTGCAAGGTGTTCCACCACAGGTAATAGGCTCCAAAATGTCAGCTCATGCCGCAGGGATGGATTCTGATCCTACTGGTAGGGGGCCCCTAGACAGATTAAGCTACACAACTGTCTCGATTATGAGAGGGCCAGTCCTGTGGAGGCTCCACAGCTGTTGGTCTAAAGTTCATGAGTTCCCACTAGCTTGATTTGGTTGTCTCTGTAGGTTTCCCCATCATAATCTTAATGCCCCTTGCTCATAGAATCCTTCTTCCCTCTCTTTGACTGGACTTCTGGAGCTCGGCCTGGTGCTTGGTTGTGGATCTCTGCTTCTGCTTCCATCAGTTACTGGACAAAGGCTCTATGATGATAGGATATTCACTGATCTGATTACTGGGGTAAGGCAGCTCAGGCACCCTATCCACTATTGCTAGTAGTCTAAGCTGAGGTCATACTTGTGGATTCAATAGGCTGCGAGGTGGTATAGTGTGTATTTGTGTGTGTGTGTGTGTATGTGTGTGTGTGTGTGCATGTGTGTATGTGTGTTATACATTTGCATGCATTCAAGCAAATATATAAATAACAATTATAATAACGATCTGAGTTAATAATAATAAAAGAAAATGTAAGATTTGGGAAAGACTCTCAGATAAACTGATATTTTTATAGACATGATCAACAGAGGTCTTTTTAAGAAGCTGACGTTCAAGGAGATGAACAATGGATAGGTGAAGAAGGGCATACCTGTTTCTGGACATGGGAAACTACAACAAAAACCCTGTCATGAGGAACTGTCTCAAATACTGACAAATCCCTCTGTGGTTCAGGGGTTCTAAAACTCACAGTGACACCACAGTAGAATCTGGACTTTCTGTCTAGATCCTGTTCCTTCCTTCATCCTTCTGAATCCAATTCATTTGCCTTTCAGAATCATAGTTACCAACCCACAACAATGGGCTTTTACAGATTAAACATGGAATGTCTCCCAGAAGCTCTTGTTTTAAAGGACTTGGTCCCAATTGGTGATGCCATTTTGCGTTCTGGGTACTTTGGGAAGCAGTAACTAACTTGAAAAAGGAGATCACTGGGAGGATGTCCTCGTGGGTATATTATACCTGTTACTTGGAGCTGCTGTCTCTGCTTTGTTTCCCATCATTCCCTGCTGCATGATCCTGCAACCATGGTGATCTTTTCAGGCACACAGATTCAGCCAAACAGGGACAGAACCCTCTGAAATTTTAAGTTAAAATGAGTAATTCCTTCCTCAAGTTATTTCTGTCAGATACTTTGTCACAGTGATAAAAATGGAGCTGACACATCCTGGTCAGGCACCCTGGGTTTGTCCAAATTCTATGGACCCACTTGAATTAATCAGAATCATTCTTTCCCATAACATGTTAAAGTCACAGATACAATATGCATCTATACATCTTTGAATTGTTTGTTTGTACCTAAACAAATGCATTTTGAAAGGAAATGTGCTATTATTTTGTGAGTGGAAATTTTATTTTTAAATTTTTAAATTTTTTCCATTTTTCTTTATTAAGAAATTTTCTACTCACTCTATATACCACCACAGATCCTACCACCTCCCTCCTCCCATCTCCCAGCCCTCCCTCCCAATCCACCCCATATCCCCACATCCCCCAAATCAAGGTCTCCCATGGGGAGTCAGCAGAGCCTGGCACAGTGAACCTAGACAAGTCCAAGCCCCTTCCCACTGTACCAAGGCAGAGGAAAATAATTATATTGGATTCTTTCTGGATGCATCTACTGCTTAAGATTTTAGCTGTTAATGCTTAACACCTTATCAAAATTAGGGTTTTATAACGGTTAGCCATGCAATCCCAACTTTGGGCTTAACCAATCAGAAGGAACTACAAAACCTTTACCAACATGCCCATGTCACCAGTGATAATTATTAGCAGTTACAACTTTCCAAGCCCTAGATACATCATGAATATAATGTCTTTGCTGTTGTTTTCAACCATCTTTCCTTGTGTCTGTAAAAGAAAGATAGCAAAAAACATACTCATGTTTGTATGTTACTTACTAATTTAAAGGAGACTCTATCTTTCTCTTTAAAATGTCACTTATTGCTACTTCTTTCCAACATCCAGTGATGCAATGGACACATTTCAGACTTGGAAAACACTGAAGCCCAGAATGGGAGTTCATCACAGCCCTGACTTTCTGGGAGACTGATTTCTAGACTAAGGGACTAGAGAGTGGTGCTGAGCCAAGAGAACTCTTGGAATGACCATCCTTACCTAGCAAATGAAAGGCTTCACCTCCTAGAAGCAGTACTTTGTGGCTATTGGATCTGAGTCTTCAAAGGGTAAGCCACAGACCCCTCAACTTTGTCTTTGTATCTGAGGCTTTCTTTTAAAAGTTTTGCCAGGACTAGATAGTTCTGATTTACAGCAGAACTGCCATAGTAAGCATAAACAGGTGATTTTACACAGCTCTCCCTCACTGTGCCAGCCACAACCCCCTTCACAAGTTCTTTCTCTGATCCCTAGATCATGCCAGATAATAACAAAGCAATGAAATCATTAACTTGTGCAGTGAGTTATACATTTGCTTTTATTTTCTATTCTAGGTCAATGTTCTTTTAAATCTTGAAAGCATGCCACAAACAGATAATATCACCCTATTGTATATGTAGATAAAAGGAGACAAAAATCGTGCACCTCCAAGGGTCTGTGAGTCCTACGGATGATGCCATCTGATATCTGATGTCATTTCTGAGATCTGTTCGGTACAGTGAGTACTGTTTCACTCAGTGTGTTCTTCATGTCTGTATCACAGAATTCCATGGGGCCATAATGATGCTAACACATCATGAGAGCTAGAAAAAGGAAAGCCACCTATACAAACTAATTGTTTGCCATTCTAGTGGCTTAGACTGCTGTCCTATATAGTTCATGAAATGAGTAACTTATTTCACGTCCCCCTTCATATCCCCATCTCTGAGTTCTTGTCTCCTGTCTCAAATATTTGCCCAATACCTACTCTGTGCTAATAATATAAAAATTTAAATTTATATAAAAATGAAATGTGCATTCCATAAGAGCCCACTAGCCACATACTCTTAAGTATATATGTCCTTAGGTGATGTTACCAAACTCACCATCGTTTACTAAATCATAACAAAAACTGGTTTGATAATTGTAATTTAAAGCATAGCCATGCTTTTTTTTCTTAGTTACTGCTTGGAAATAAGGGAAAGCAGCAGAATGTCACCAAATCATACAATAATTCCAAATTTCCAAGTGCTGAAATGATGTAAGTATTGTAGTTAAACTCATTAGACTTGTAATGAAAATAGAATTCTAATTGTATGTCTTAAAATCTAAATATTTTTAGAGAAGAGTTATGTGTCTAATAAAAGTCAGCACCATTATGTGAACAATGAGGCAAAAATATATCAAACATGAAATTACTTATGTTGGAGTTGTCAAACTGTGTGCAGATCTTGACAAGTGCAATCAAGTTTCAAATATCAGTTGATACATAGTTCCCATCCAATTGCCCTGAGTAATTGTGATTGTCAACTTCAAAGGATTAAAATATGCCTAGAAGGTTAGGGAAGCCCACCTGTTCATGTGTCTGTGTGAGTATGTTCTTATATAGTTTGAACATGACAGCTCTGAATTCTTGGATGGATTCATCCATTGACAAATATGGACGTTTAGCATCCTACAGGAAGTGGTGAGACTATGGCATGTAGGGCATGGATGAAAAGCAGGTTACTAGGTATGCATCCCTGGGACTCTGTCTTACCATGGTTCTTTCCTGTTGTGTCTCCTGCTCTGCTCTGCTTTCTTTCTTTTTTTTCTAATTTATTTTTTCTTCTTTTTTTATTATTAAGAAATTTTCTATTCATTTTACATACCAATCACAAATCCCCCTCTCCTCCTGTCCCCAGCCTTCCCCCCAACCCACCCCCCATTCCCACCTCCTCCAAGGCTTCCCATGGGGAGTCAGCAGAGCCTGGTACATTCAACTGAGGCAGGTCCAAGCCCCTCCCCTTACACCAAGGCTGTGTAAGTTGTCACACCTGCTCTGCTTTCTTACTGCTGTGACTTGAACTGTTCTGTTCCACCACATCCTCCCTGCCATGGACTGACCTCTGAATATTTGTTCACAGTAAGGTTAGCATCAATTATATATATATATATATATATATATATATATATAATTCATTTAATTTAATTATCAATATATATATAATTCATATATATTTCATAGTCATGTGAATTTGTATTCTGAACAAAATACTTAATAGCTACTTCATATCTTTCTTTTCCAGTATTATGCTCAGTAGTTCATACAAAATTCTATGTATCCACTGAAAAAGTAATTACATTGTTGCTTTCTTTTTATCTTCTGGTGTAGGAGCACTGTCAATCAGTTCTCTGCCTAAGTCAAGCTATGATTGTGTCAAGACATCTGTTATCTGTTTGGATTCAGAAGAGAGAAAAAAGAGGGAATGAACTGATTTCTAAAGACATGAGGAAACCAGAAGCCTAATGGGTGAAACTTCCCTTGCATTGTTCTAGAGCCTGAAGTTGGGAAAACAATAAAGATAACTGCTACCTTCTAGAGAATCATGGGACCACTTAGTGGATCCAGAAACAGGAGTTCATTCATTTTTTAACCCCTGCTGGCAAATTAGACACTGATATTTACATCATACATTTGGAAAAATGAAATTCAGAGGGGTCAAGGTATGCACCTGAAGTCACAAAGCTATTATATGCTGGGGTGTTTTTTACAGAAAGAATTAAAGGCCAGCCACATCCGATATGGGATAGATTGTTTTTAAACTTTTGCTAAAGAATTGAGCTCTGTGAATCCTGAGCCTTAATGTGTTTTGGCTTTGTGAACCAGTGAGAGATATTCAAGTGTTGACCAACACTTTCTAAAAGTCATAAAGAACAGTAGAGTATTTCTTCAGCCACAGGAAATGAGGACTTGCCACTTAAGGAGATAGACTGCAAATGTTCTCTCCCCCACCAAGAACTTTCAGGACCACCAGTGAGGAAACTTCTTTGCTTTTATACATTTTAATTCCACAAGAAGATGAAATACCAGATTTCTCTATGAAACACATGAACACCTAGGGGTTGTCTACCTGCTGCCTTTTCTATTTGACTTTAAAAATTCACAGATGGAATTTCTAGCAGTACAAATCACAATTCTGATACCTAAGCCCCTTTGGACCTAGCAGGCAGCAGAGTCCTCTGAGGTTTGATACCAATGTGTTCTAAAACCACAAATAATAAACTAAGCAAATGAATGTGAGGAAGCCTCCATCTTCTTTCAAGTTCTCATGCCCAGTGTACCAGCGAAGTTACCAATCCTGAGGAACAGCTATTTCCAGTGATACCTTCAGCCTAAGTTTAGAGGATGGGGCTCCTGGTCAGTGTGGAAGAGCTAAGACTCTTTCCTGTGCAAACTTTACATTGGTTCTGTAATTCTTTGGGGAGATATTTAACCTTTCAAAACTGCCACGTCCTTCACTGTAACACCCACTTTCAGTTCCCACAGAAATAAGTTACCTGTTTACATGTTAGCACATGGCTCCCATATAATAAGAGACTTCAAAAGTTTCTCTAATTTAAGGGAAAAATCAATACACTAAGTAATGCTCCCTTTCTAGTTTTTAAAGTCTTTTATATGCAAAGGTAAATTTTATATGTATTAACTATCCCACTAAAAGTAAAACCTGTATTACTCTGGAAAACCAGAAGCCACTATCCTTATTGAAATATTCTTTTAAAGTTTGGAGAGAGCAGCAAAAGCCAATTAGAAGAAACCTCTGAGTTTGAGTACCCACTCCATAATTCCCCAACCTATACTCACTCCCTACTTCTCCAGCTCGTACTTACACATGGGTGATAATCTAGCTGTCACAACATTTCTAATTCAAATAACTCCCTAAATTTAATTCAACTTCTTTCCTCCAATCTCATTTTTTTTCTTTTCGTAACATAGTCTCAGGTATCAAGGTCAGAGTAGACCAGATTTTCAGAAAAGGAAATTTAAAGTCATAATGGTGTTCTTTAATCTGTTATAAAATTCTGAAAACCTTGTCATATTAGTGTGCTCACATCCATAGCAAATATTTATTGTTCTTTCATAACAAGAAAGCAAAAGCTTTCTTACATTCTCATAGGTGGTCAGAAAAGCCCAAGGAAAAAAGGCTATAAGGAAAGTAACTTTACTGAGTGACTGCTGATGCTCAGGAAATTGACCATTAACTGACCATATAAAGGGGGACACATTTTATCTGTATGAGAACTAAAAGGCAGCAAGTGTGGTTGCAGCACCAAGCACTGGCCAGAGGATGGACTAAGACAAAATTGAAGAGATTTACAGAGCCATAGTCTCATAAAATAATAAAACAAAAGAATCAAAATTCATCTTAAGTCTTTGGGAAAGCAAAAAGATTATTTAAGCTATGGAACCCTTTGATCTGACTTATTTTCTAAAAATAACATTGTAGCTTCTCTGTGGAGTGGAAGTAAGTCTTTCAGGCCTCAGATGATAGTAGCATAGGCCAGCCTACAAGTGCTTGAGGAAAAGGGGCTCTTTCTTCTTCTCCATCTGTGAGGAACTGAATTCCATGATCTCAACATATCTTATTTTGATCTTTCTAAAGACAGTGTTGTCCTGTTTGTGGGTTTATATGCTTCTCATCTGTCCTGAACTGCTTGTCCCATAAAGTGTGGCACTCTTCCTTCAGCAGTCCAATTTCTCTGTCTCTTTTGACTGAACTGTAAAGATACTCATAAATTAGGGAAGTGCATAACAAAGACCTAAGAGCAGTTTGAAATACTCCTTACCAGATCCCACCTGACTTAGAGTGCTGCATGCATTGGGCATTAATTGGGCATTATGAATCAGTATCTTTAGTATGTTCTCCAATAGAAGTAGATAATTTGCTCTCACATTTCCATGTCATCCTCAGCATCTCTGCCCACAACAGCTGTAGTGAACCTACACTCCATCTTATCATCTCTTACATGTATTCTACCATACATTGCATCCTTCAGCATTGCATTGTCTTCGGAGATGGGTTACCAAAACATTAAACGGGTGATGGGAAGACAATAAAACAGGTACTTTGGCCTGTAATTTGGAAGAATAAACAATGTCAAAGAAGAAAGCAATGATTACTTTACAGCTTCAACTACATACTGCAAGGCATGTAAAATTAGATTTTGGTGAATGAATGCATCAGTAAATTGATGAAAGAATGAATGATGGACATAAACCATACCATACACCTTCTGCAAGGACAGGTAGAGCATTCCTTCTCATGTATGCGTGTGTCAATCTCATAAAGCTGTGATTGCTTTATATCCAAATATGGAAAGACCACTTCAGATAAGATTGCTTTTAAGGCAACGTGTTCCAAATGAAAAAGGATTCCATGAGTTGGGAAAGACATTTTATTTCCAAGCTTCTAAGAGGGTTCTACAACATTAGGAGCCTTCAAGTGAAAAAGAAAATAAAGGGGGAAAAGTAAAGGAAAATCAAGTTCTTTTTACCTATTGAAAAGTAGACAATCCTGAAAAAAAGCCTTGACATAAAAATGTGAAAATGTAGTTGTCAACTCTATTCTGACTACATTCCTACATAAGTAAAAAGTATTGTTGTGGGGGTTGGGTGACTTGCAGCTGAGTAAGTGATTTTTGTTTTCCTTTTGAGTTATTCAGTCATTTCAAATTCAATTGGAGATGTTCACAAACCTAGCAAAATATTCTTTGGATTACAAAGACTATTTAAAAAAAATGAACACAACCAGCAATTACACAAGTACCGAGAATGTACATTCCTTCCTGGGATAAAAGACTTCAAGGTGGCAGTGTCCACTGAGTTTATCCCATTGAGTTATTCAACTGATTTGATTTCAATGCGAAGTAAACTAGGAGTGAGCACATCATCAAAACCACTCTTTTTCTATGTACTTTGACTGAGTCATAAAAAATAGTATATAATAGGGTGTCATGAAATAATGACAATAAAGTAAAAAAAGATAATCAAAATTGTCCACAATCCAAGAAAAAAAGCATGTGCCCTGTGTTTCAAGAAAAGGAGAAATATTTGCAGTGTGGTTCTGTGTATTGTCTCCCCAAGTATTGCTTTGTCTGGACCTTTGGTCCACTGTACAAGTGAAATGTCCTTCACAGAAGTTCCAATCCCCAGGAAACTAGGCGACTGCAGATGTCTGTGACATAAGCACAGATCAAATGTCATCAACCTTCAGTATTCAACATGGTCCCTGATCTCATTGTGAGCACATGGCCCAAAGCATCTTCTAAAATAAAGGTCTCTAAGAATTGCCCTTTCTGTCATGAAGACTTGAAATTTCCTATTATTTTAAGACAAAATAAAATTACAGGAGGAAAAATGAGCACTTTCAACTGCCAGTCATCTTACTTTATCCTAATAACATCTACATAAAGAAAACCAGAGTAGTGTCAGTTTTGACTTGTCACTCCTCCAACTCTACAATGCTCAAGGTGGGGTATCAAGTCTATATCTAGAACATCGAGAGGTCTGACAATCCTCATGAATTTGTCTCTCATAACTATGAGTTCACAGGTTAAATGCATATCATATAACACATTGTAAAACCATAGGCTAATCATAGGCTAGTCTAGATCCCTAACGTCCTTTTTCAGAAGTTATACTTGAGGAAAAGCCAGGATGTAAAACCATAACGTACAAAAAAATAATTTACATGAAGTTACAGATTCTTATCTTAAAAACTCAAACATATTTGATTTAAATAAACAAATAGAGCAGCAGACTATAACAGATCATAAATAGGGTTATTAAAAGATCACAATTAAATTAGAAATATAAACGGATCATTAGAAACCCTTATTTTTTCAATGTTAAGAATCAAACCCAGAATTAAAAAAGAATCTTTTTTTTATTTCAAAGGTTGCTTCTTATATTGAAGCTCATATTAAAGCAACAGTACAATGTTCATAAAATATAAGTGTGATGCTGTAACATTTCCGTACATGTCAGAATACTGATATTTGTATGTATACTAAAATAAGAACTTTAAAATTGTACAAATAGATACATTAAAAATGACATAGAAATAGGGTGCTCCTCACTGAAACAAGACAGTTATATCTGGCACGTATTAGTTTAGGATGAAAGTAGAAGCAAAAAGATTTACAAGAATCAGCAGTAACAAGATTGATGCTCAAGAGACATAATTGTACATTGTATTGTACATACATTGTATGGGTTTAAGCTGGCTGGATATTATATATTTCAAGTTTAAAAATGCACTACAGATAGAGTGTCCATAGTTTAAGGCGAAATTACAGCTCAGAACTGTTGTCCTTTCTAATTTTGTGGAAGCTTCTTTGACAAATTAAAAAATAAAATAAGAGAGACTTAGATGTTCATAACACATAGACAATTTCCCTTCATTGTAAGTTCACCGTAGACTTTTCCTTCATTTAAATATTTTGTGTGCCAAGTGTTTTTTCTCTAATGAAGTTGATAAACAACTTCAATATTTGCTTTTTTTAGTGGGAAAAGGTACTTCACAGTATTTACCACTTCGATGTCCTTGCAGTTTTATTAAATGTTTCCTCTCTGTAAAACTCTGCTTGCTTTAAATGAGCCTTTCCTTGTTTTAAAAAAATACCTGTTTACACATCTTCTAGATTCTTGAGAATGCCAGACACAGTTCTTAAGGCCAAATTTGTATCATTATTGTTAAGAGTCATCATCAAAAGTGTCTTTGGAGCCATACAAGTCTGCTAGTTTCTTAAAGCGAGGTCCCCAGTTCTGTAGATAGTCGTAGTCCAGGTCTGAATCTGTGGTGGCAGACTCTAAGGAGCTCAAGGACCCTGCCACAGAACCCCTGCCCTCATAACCATAGATTTGGATGGAGTCATAGGGAGGGGCCGTGGGGTCATTATCTGCCTCCTGTATTCTTGTGTTGATGAAGTCATCTACATCCACACTGTTGGGTGCTGGTCGCAGCCCAGGTCTAGGCATGTACTGATACTCAGGTTTGATGTCTTTGCGAGGGATAAATCCATTGATACCATCAGGATTCTGCAGGGTGGCAATGTCGAAGGCTTCTGTGTCTTCCTCACCACCTCCTTCATCATCATAGGTTATGATGTTCTCACGAACATCTTCTTCCTCAAACACAATGAGTGGCTCTTTCTTTTGCCTCCTCAGAGTAACAAACAATACAACAATGACTGTAGGAAAAGAAAAAGAAAGTCAGCAAAGATTAAGCCCAGCCTCCCTGGAGAGGCTCTACTTTGGAACCTGGAATGGTGAGAAAATTATCACTTTTCCAGAACTCACCAAAGCTCCACACCGACCTGTCTCCACCAGGACAATCTACCCTGAGAGTACCATACCCTGTGACCTGACAGGTTGGAATTATCTTGAATGTTTTGCATATGAATCCCAATGCTATTTGACTGTCTTCTTAAGAATTAGTAAGGATTACTGTTTACTGAAAGGAATGTGTGCATTTTTCTTCTTGCAAATGAATGTAACTGGCTTTTCCAATTTTAGGATTAGAATGTTCAGAGAACTTAGGACTTAACTTTCTGAGGTAGAAATGGGCTCCTGTCCAAAGGCCCTACTCTATAATACAAAAGTAAACCTTATCATAATGGGTGGGAGAGAGGACAACTACAAAAACTCTCAGGAGAAAAATATACTACCTATTTGAACATAAAAACAGAGTGTCATTTAAAAGCACAGGTGAAGCCATCCTGTCTTTTCTGGGAGAGGTATTCCATTAGGCTTGGCACTTTCTTGCCAGATCAAGCAATCATTTATAAGGAACTCTAGACACTTCTTAATTCTTTATCAATTCTGTGTCTTCCCTACCCTTATCAAGAGGCTCCAACAATCTTTTGTTTGAAGACTCTCCCACACACTCAGCAAGATTGAAAATAAGGTTTGCATCTGTATTTGGTAAATAGAGTGAGAGCTTCTATGAGTTCACATAGTTCTGGGATTCAGGGATGAGAAACTACACTTCACTCAGATTTCACAAGGTCCCTAGAGCCCTGTGAATTGTCTGCAACACAGTCATAATTCTAAAACCCACATTTTCACTTTATTCATTCATTCATTCATTCATTCATTCATTCATTCATTCATTCATGGAAAACCTCTTTCATTAGCTTCCAGAACTTATACATATCCTCTAGGAATATGTGTCTGGCATTCTTGGGCAATGATGAGCATTCTCTAACCTATGTTTATATTACCTCTTGTCCCAATCATAGGATCTATTCTGTGTGTCTCTTTGTGAATTACTTCCTTGAGAAGCTGTGAATTCATCCAACACAGAGACTATCTCTCAGACTTTCCCATAGGGTCTGACTCCCAGATAACACTCAGTAACTGTTGAACCAACTTTCCTCCCAATTTTCTATGGAAGTTGTCCTATTAATTCATTCAAGGAAAACATGTATGTTTGATGTCAGACTCCTTGAATTTGAAGTTTTATCATAGTACTTTTTGGTTCTGAAATGTTAGGACATGAGCAGATGATAACTACCTCACCAGCAACTACAGGAAAAGCTTACAGGCAACACCATAAGGCTGAAGCATGCAGATGGATGTTGCAGATAATTAGAAGGTCACAGCTCAGCTTCTGCTGACTAAGTTTTCTCTTCTTCCTTCATTGATCCATCATAGTAATAATTACTCATTCTGCTCCATTGTCCCTAATCTTTCTCTATCCATTTTTATTATTTATTTATTTATTTATCTATCTATCTATCTATCTATCTATCTATCTATCTATTTATTTATTTATTTAGAGAAACCTTCCTCAGATAACAGGTTTCTGCCTAAATTCTTCAGCTACAGAACTGTCTCCCATGACCCTCCAGCTCAGAGATTGAATCTGCCCTATGGTTCTGTGATACAAAGTAAGATGCTCATCACGACCTTCCTTAGCCTCTTCCTTCAAAATCTGTCCATTCATAGGCTCTACCCATTGTGCAATAGAATTCATGAAAGCTGTCATACCTTGTGGTTTGTTTTTAACTATGTGAATATGCACAGTCCAGTCCTTGTAACCACCCTGTACTGGATAAATCATTGGAAGGATGTCCATTGGTTGTACGACATAACAGGGAAATCCTTACCCAGGAGAATGACAATGCAGGCAAGAATGGCGATGAGGGCCCCAGTGCTCAGGCCGGCATTCAGGATGTAGGCCTCAGCATTACAGGACAGCAGTGCCCCATTCACGTCACATCCACAGACTTTGATAGTGAGGGTATTGGTGCTACTCATAGGTGGAATGCCACCATCGCTGATCACGATGGGCAGGAGGTAAAAGTCCTGCTTCTGCCGACTGAACCCTCCTCGACGGGCATATACCCCTGCAGTATTATCTGTTTGAAGAAGAGAGACAGGGTATGTTTTCATCATAGGACCATATTGATCACAGATGCCTGCAGCTTTCCAGCTCTGAAGACATATTTTGTGTTACCAAAGCCAAAGTTAGAAGCTTTCTTGCTTTATAATTCATCTAGATGTTATAGAGGCTTTGGACATAGCATGATAAGATGGTAAAATCAGTTCACATTTGGAATAAAATGGAGAAATTGACTTTTTAAGGTTTGTCCTTTGGTAGTTAGTATTTATATTTTCTACAGAAATTCCACAGCCTTCTACACCCACATCATGAACCCATTCATGAACCACAGGAAAATTTCTTCAAGAAAGTGGAAATGATTGATTAACCTTGCAGCTCATTCCTGTTTTCTTCAAACTCTAACAAGCCTCAGCAACCAAGTCATTAAGCATTTCACCCGATCCTGATTCAACAGTTCCCTCTGTCACTCACATTGCACAGCCCAAGACTACAAAGCAGAACATCATGTTTTATGTACCTAGACTTAATCGTGTTTTCTGGTTTAACATATTCTGCTGTCCCAAATGAACTAGTTCAGTCCAACATAGGGAACTCATTTCTGTTCCAAGCATTCATTGCTTTTGCACCTGTCTTGTCTTTTCTCCCATGTTTTCTTGCATCAAATAGCTATGTTCTATCATGACAGTTGGACTTCTGGCTCAAAAAGACATGGCAAAGTCATCCCTTAAGGATGCCCCCTGAACCCTTCCATTACCCCTGTCCATTGTGAATATCCACACTGTATTTTCCTGTTTCTACAGAAGTACATGTTCTCCACATCTCTCAGAATCTATTGACATAACCACTTTGACCTCAACGAGACTGGGGATCTCTAGAGAGTGGGAGATTTTATATGATTCATCTCAGGCTCTTTCCTGTCAGATGCACAGCAGACATTTAATAAATATTTGTAGAGCAAACAGTGTAACTAGGTCCTGGAAAAGTTTAACCAAAATCCAGATGTTGGCTTTCATATTTCTTCCATGTTTTATAACTTCTATTACCCAATGCTTCCTCATCATGTTCTCTCTACAGACAAAAATCCAGTATAGGATATATTTCCTAGAGGGAAAACATTGTTGTTGTTGTTGTTGTTGTTGTTTAAAGGAAGAAGTAGGAATTTAACATGCTCCATCAAATTGCATATGACACCCTGATCTACTGGCATGGCCTGTCCATTTGTAGGTTAAGAAGCAATAATTTATAGCAAAGTGAACGATATAGCCAACAGCAAGGCCACCTAGCTGGAAAGTTTAAACTAGGTTGATAAGGCTATAAATTTGTTCCTTTCGGAGGAAAAATCAAAGAATCTTGAAATAAAATTGATGCATTTTAGTTAAAGAAAAAGTGCAATTTATTTTACTTGGCCTGTTCAGTAGATCTGGTCTCATTTAAGGTTGAGCACACAAGGCTGAGTAGTGCTGAAGGTGAGTCATTCTTATTCACGGATTTTGGAAATCTTTATGATGATGGTTTCTCAGCCTTGCACTCAACCAAGCCAAGGAAGAACAGCTATGTGTCTCATTTCTATATTTTCTGGATTTTGTTTGATTGGTATACTGTGCTTTCATTATTAGAGAAAAATTATATATACCACATAAAATAGCATGAAAAGTAAACTAGCCAAACAAAAGTTAGTCTCTGAATGATGCTCTTCTGTTCAGGGTGACAACTCTGTCCCTCACTTCATAATTAAATGTACATGCCTATAATAAATTATTTAAAGACATTGTCTCTTTTTTGCTTTTCTGTGTTCAAATAAGACTTTCACAACTAAAAATTTACAATCTTTGCTCCATTTTAACAATTTGAAATATCATTATAGACATTATGGATAAAATAAATATTAAAAATTCATAAACATAAGCAAATTAATTAGATGTCTTGATCAAACTAAACATAATATGGGTCCCCAGTGGACCTTGATTCAGCTTAACTATGCGGTTCTACTCTGACAACATGATATTACAGCTGAAGATAATGAGAATTGAGCATTTTTTCTTTCTGTTTTTATAAACTTTTGAAATCAGAATTTGAAAGATGTTTTTCAACCAGTTATTCATGTAAGCTTGTCCCTTCAGATCACAGCAGTCAGGCTTCTACACAAGAGTGGTTTAAACTCAAACACTAGTGTATAACACAGTTCTGTAAACACCAGCAAAATGTGAATCAGAGATGAGTCATCTTCTATACAGCCAGATGTTCTCAGAAACACTGAAACTACTACAGAAAAGTTCATCAGAGTTCCAGGTCTGCTGAATTGGGTCCAATCTCAGAATGGTAGAACAGCAAGATCTCTAAAACTTCTTTTAAAAACTCTTCTAGTAAAGGATGTTTACGTACATAGAGATTAGAACCAATTCTAAGGATAGGAATGAAATGGACTAGGAGTCTTCCAAAAATATTAATTGAAAGTTTCATGATGAATCTTGTTTTTGTCCTGTCTGGAGCCTTGATTGCTCATCTTTAAAACAAGGAAATCTATCCATACACACACACACATACAAAAAAAAAAAAAACCCACATGGAATGGCTACTGGAACTAAATGATGTAATATACTACATTGATTGTCCTCTGGACTGGTTGGTCTTCCAGAGGACCCACAGAATCTACCAACCAAAAACTTAACACCCAAAGCCAAGTCCATCCATGAGCCTTAATGAAGAGTTAAGGTCATATATAAGTCTTTGCTGTTGAATAATCCTTCTGTACACTATGTGAATATATTTCCCCATGATTAGTTTAATAAAGAAGCTAACTGGTCAATAGCTGAGCAGGATAAAGTTAAGTGGGAGAGCCAAACTGAGAATGATGGAACAAGGAAGGGCAGGGTGAGGAGTTACCAGCCAGATGCAGAGGGAGCAGGAGATGAATGTGACATGCTAATAAAAGTACAGCCACATGGTAGAGCACAAATAAGGAATATAGGATAACTTAAAATGTAAAAGCTACTTATTAATAAGCCTCAGCTCTTGGCCAAGCATTTACAGTTAATATATGTCTCTGTGTGTTAATTTGGAAGTGGCTCCCAGGACAGAAAAAACCCACTTACAAGTCTTATATACCAATCTGACCTAACACTGAGCCACTCTAAGCTGCTTAAATCCATAAAGTGTCTTCTCTCTAAGTCCACCTTGCCCCACCTCCCATAGGAGTATGAATTTTTTCTAGATGAGCAGTTCTGAGTACTAGCATCAGAGCCTATGATAATATTTCTTGTGATCCATCCAGAACATGGTCAAAAATAGACAATATGGTCATGAACAAGTGAAAAGCAGTTCTAAAAGCACTAATGGGAAAAGAAATAAACTAACAATAGCAAAACTCCTTTCTGGGAACAAGTGCTGCATTTTAAGAATGAATATGTACACTTTTCATCTAAATTATTCTAAGTGGCTGGCCACTCATACTTTGTCTTTGAAAGTGCCCTTAGTTTGAATTCATGAAAGTAAAAGAAGAGGTTAAGTGTGGGCATATTTACAGAGAAGGATAGATTTCAACATGGTAACTAAGAGGAACCATAAAAAGATAAATATTGCATTAATATTAAATGTTCTGTTTTGAAACTTCAAAGACCCTTTTCCAACCCATGAAAAATCCTTAAAAAGAAAAAACACAATCAGTCTTAAGGATCAAATGGAAGTAGTTTACATCTTGACACTTCTCCATATTTGTTATTTGATTTTAAACATGAAATTAATATATTTAGAATTAGCTTTGCTTCCATTCACAAAGGTACTTAGTGTGGTGTTGACCTGTTGATAATGCTAGGAGAATATTAATTCTTTTCTGGAAACTCTCATCTTTGAGTAGGAGACTAATGAGGAAGAAAAACTCATTGGCAAGGATGGGAATGTGAATTCATGGAAATGTTACTAAGGCTTCTAATACAACTGCCTACATGGAAGTGCTTATACTCCCTAAGTAGGAAATTGTTTAGTGCTTCAGTTCTAGGTTATATATTTCCCCAGGATAACGAAATATTTTTCAAGCACCTTGGTTTTACATACTGATGCTCAACATTTTCAACACCGGGTGCAGGTAGGTAACCAGTTCTCCTTTTTCCCCACTTAGGCAAAACTTTGCAAATGTTGCCATTAATTACTGGTATATGACATGCACAGATTGTAGTGTTTCTATAAATGGAGAAAATAAATTCAGGTTTCAAAATTTTATGTCTAAAACATGGACTCCTAATTGCATGCTGCTTTTACCTGCACAGTTTTTCATTATACTAACAAAATTCCAAGTTTCCTAATGATCATGGTCTCCATGGCACCTGGTTGGGATGCTTACATAAGCATTATGATGATGATATAGCCCACACAGGAGAAACATAAAATATGACACTAAAAGGGAAAATTCTGGTGGAGAAATATCCCTTGATATGTGGCAGCACTGGACAGCAGATCTTGCATTAATCTAAAACATATTGCCAGAAATGAGCACAGCTCCTGCATGTTAAAATGGGATCAAAGAAAGCATGGTGGCAAGGGACTAGAATATTCTGCTGTTTTCCTATTGATATCAGAGGGAAGTTCTTCCTTGACCCTCTTGGTTCTCTGTCCTTCTAGTCTCTGAACGTAAAGAACCCTCATTTCCTGACCCTCTGAAGCACTCTGGCTATTTATAAGACCCTTCAGATGCTTTAGTCTAAGAATCTGCTCTTGTAATCATTAAATATTTGGGGAAGTTTAAAGTAGGCCTTACTCTTAGGGAGATACTTTCTTTCCTTCTCACTAAAATTAGCCTGTTTTTCCAATTCATCAATCCTTAGGGAAGAAGTAGATCTATCAACTTTGGTAAAACCTCTTCCATATTTTAAGGAAGTTCATTATCAAGTCAGTAGCAGAATAAATGTTTATTTACTTTCTATTGGGCCCCAGCTTACCTAGGACAGGCAATAGCTCTATTATATATATATATATATATATATATATATATATATATATATATATATATATGTGAATAATGTGTGTGTGTGTGTCTGTAAGGAAAGAAGATGCATATGACCCAAAAGTCTTCAAGAAGTATTAAGCTTTAACTATTTCAGAAAGCAGTATGATGCACAATTATATAAATATCATTACAAAGCTTAACTTTGCACAATTATTTTATGCTCATTTAACTTTGTGAATTTTTAATAATTTGTTTTAATTTGGTGTACCAAACAGCTTGTCATTATCAACCTGAGTGGCATAAATATTAGAAATTAAAAATAGTATTTGCAAAGTCTGTAGTGTACATATGTGTGTTCAAAGATAAACTTATTCACCACATATATTCTCATTTTCTTGCCTTTTTAAGTACACTGGGGTCTCTTTCTCTAGTTGTGGGTAATTTGTATTTCACAGCCCACAGTAAACTTTGAATGCCTGTGGTCTCCACAAAACACAGAATTCAGGTACTTTGTTTCATTCACTGTTTTGTTGATATGTGTATCTATATGTTGGTGGAATAAATGATTTCTTGTGTTTTTATACTGTTGTGGAACACTATTTAGGTTGCATTCATTTATGCTGTGGAATATTTGTTTAACTATGCAAAGATGTGTTGCATTCTTTTACCTTGCATTTGTTTAACTCTGTGAAGCTGTGTTATTCTGCCTGCCTAAAATACCTGATGGGTCTACTAAAGAGCTGAATGGCCAGTAGCAAGGCAGGAGAGGAATAGGGAGAGCTGGCTTGCAAAGAGAATAAATAGAAGCAGAAGAAAAGAGGAATGAAAAAGGGAGAAAGGGGGAGGAATGCCAGGGGCCAGCCACCAGCCACATAGCTGGATACAGAGTAAGAAGTAAAGAAAGGTAGGACAGAGAAAGGTAAAAGCTCAGAGACAAAAGGTCGATGGGATAATTTAAGAAAAGCTGGGTAGAAAAAAGCCAAGCTAAGCCCAGGCATTCTTAAGTAAGAATAAGTCTCCATGTATTTATTTGGGAGTTGGGTGGCAGGCCCCAAAAGAACAAAGAGCAAAGAGAAAACAACAACAAAAACAATACTACACTGTTCTTATTTGTGTATGGGGTATGTGTGTATGTGCTTGTGTATGCATAGATGAAGGTGTTTAAATCTGTGTGCCCATAACTGTAGATATGTACATGGCTATAAGAGTATGGGCCTCAATGCATAACTATAGCAGGATGTTTTGAAGGGGGTCTATGTATGTCCCTGCGAGTTGTGTGCATGCCTACAGAGGCCATTAGAAGACAAAAGTTGTCCTGCCCTAATTTTGCCACATAATTCCCTTGAAACAGAGTTCCTCATTGAACCTAAAGCACTTCGCTTTTAACTAGGCTGGCTGACTAGCAAGCTCCCAGGATCTCACCTTCTCAGTCCTGAAATATTGAAGTTATAGGCACACAAGCACATCCCATCTCACCAGCTCCTGCCAGGCTACAGTTTTCAATACACCAAATACTGATCTAGCATTTTTATGGTCACATTTTATGATTCACTAATTTCCAGCCTATCACTTCACATTACTTACTTTCAAACCTAATCTGACCTTTGCCACCTTTATCTATACTGTACATATTACTGATTTATCTTTTTCCTATTTTTCTTTTGGGACAAGATCTTATTCTGTGCCCCAAGATGGCCTAGAACTCACTATGTAGCCTAGGAGGTCTTCAAAAGCCCCAGCCTCCTAAGGACTATAATTAAAAACATGCAACACTACATATGGCTACTGATATTTCTCTTAGGAACTGTTTTGACTTTAATAATATTATTCCTTTAATATTGGTTAGACTGTAGTAGAGTCAACAAAGGCAACATTACTGAGCTTTTAATATGGGTAAATTCCATACCTTATTGCTTCTATATATGATTTTCTAAATAATTTTTCAATGAGAAATGAAGAAAGAAACAATTCTCACAATAACATGGAAATACAAATCGAAACAGAATTCAAATTTTCTAGTTTTCAGTGCATTTCATTTGTCCACAGCTAATCTTTACATACTATATGGTTGTATGTTAATTAAGTCAATTTCCTTTTATCAAGTATTTCCAACACAGATAGTAAAAAAGTGAACTCCATCATAGTTGAAGAACCAGAGGGCCTCATGCTCTAGAGAAAGAGAAACAAAACCAAAAACAAAAAATGACAACAACAACAAAAATCTAAGGTCTGTGTTGCAGAGAGACAGAAAAAGAATCAAAAGCACATACAGAATGTTTCTCTTCCCACAGCTTTGTCAGAAGTCCACATGCACACCTAGACTTCTAAAAATTAACAAAAGCCAACAAAATACTTTATTTTACCAGTATTTTGCAACAAAGGGAATTTTTTTTTCAAGACAAGGTTTCTCTATGTAGTTTTGGAGCCTGTCCTGGATCTCGCTCTGTAGACAAGCCTGGCCTTGAACTTACAGAGATTCCACCTGTCTCTGCCTCCCAAGTGTTGGGATTAAAGGCGTGTGCCACCACCACCTGACTCAATAAAGGGAATATTACAATGAGGCAAATTATAAACAAGATGGCCTTTAAATTGCTAATGTAAATGATGATTCAAGACTGTGGTGGCTGCAATGACTCCCAGAAGAAACAAGAAGTTGTACACTTCTGGGGGGATTATGTTGTAGAATCTAATATATATATATATATATATATATATATATATATATATATATATAGTGTGTGTGTGTGTATAATAAAGGAAACATGATAGCAATAATTGCCTGTATGTAGCTATATAATTCAAGCACACACCTGTGTGCATTGTGTGTTGACATTGACAGAATATGAATAGTTACAGATTATTACATTGGTTATGCTAAAATCTTCTGTGATGCTTGTTCAATTTTCTCCATGCTGGAGGGGTGCAAAACGTAGAAAATAATATTTCTACAAAAGCGCTTCATAAACAAACACAAAAATAGTGCCCATGAACTCAGTGAAACACAAACATTTAGAGACATTTAAGCCACTTAAAGAATTTAAGCCGATTAGTTAAGACAGTGGCCAGAGTGAACTTAAAAAGAGTATGTGTAAGATACCCATTGGTCTACACAGAGAAACCCTGTCTCGAAAAACCAAAAAAAAAAAAAAAGATACCCATTGGCATTTGTGTACATGCAACCACTAAAGAAAACAATACACTGACCATGGAGTTAATCAATAGAATGGGAAGAATAACAAACCCTAGATTTCTACCATACATGATGTAGGAGATAATAGCAGTGGTGGTAAATGTTCTTGGGCATGGCCAATCATAAGTGGTTACAAAATGACTGACCAGTCGCATAATATCCACAGATCAAAGGCTGAAATTTAAAGCTGACACACAAAGAAGAAGATGAATAGGTGAATAATGTTATTATTTTTGGTGAAAAAAGCATTATTAAGGATAATATAAAAGGAAAAGTACACTATTTATAATGAGAGTGGCATAATCAGGATTGAAAAGATGTTGAGACATCAGGATGTCTACATGATGGAAAGGACAGGTCAAAGGTTAACATTGCCAACAGTTGAGATGTAAACTCAACTGTAAAATTATGAGTCCACTATTTAGGACATGTAAAAGGAATGTGAATGGTCAAGTTCTAAGAATGCAGCAAGGGGGTTGAAGAGACAGCTCAGGAGTGAAGAGTAAGTACTGCTCTTGCAGAGGAGCTGTGTGATTCTTAGCACCACATCAGATAGCTCCCAACTACCTGTAACTCTAGCACTAGTAGGATACCATTTCTCTGGTCTCTGCAGGCCAAATATACTTTTACCTGCACATGCCTGACCCCACCACACACATAAAAATAACTAAAAATAAGACAAGAAACGATGGATATTTAAATTTTGCAAATGATGGAAAACTTAGAATTGTGAAATAATATCACTATTTTATTTGTCAATTAGGCAAGACTAAAATGATGTTATGTGAATTTAGTTTGCACATGAGAAAGTGAGAGTGCAGTGGCTTTCCTGACGCTTTCAGAAATCGGTGTGACATTTCCCATGAACACTTTGCCTGGGAAGAAATCAAAGTATATTATATGAAAAATTCCATTTGTAATAAAAGGAAAATTGAAAAACCAGCAACAGCAAAAAAGTTTTTAGTCTATTGAATCCATTCTAAGAATTCATCCTAAAAGCGTTAATCACATAACTGCTAAAGGTGTGCAAAAGCAATGAATTTAAAAATAACAGCTAAATGTTGTCCTATAGGGAACAGGACCATAGCTAGAAGGCACTGACATCAGTGTTCTGATGCAGACCAATGTATCTCACATGCTGAGTGGAGAACAGATGTATTGTTTAAGTTGCTTTTCGTTAAAATAAGAAAAGAAAACAACTAGAGAAGAATACAAAACAACAGTGATTCTTTTTTTTTTTTTAGAGTACACCATGGTATTTTTATTATTTTTAATCTTATTCCTACTGCTCATGTTTTCTAATCTTCCTACAAGGGATATGTATTAATTATGCAATAGAAAAGGATCATAAAATTCTTTGCAAATATATTTTATCACAATTATTATGGGTATGATTGAAATGGAAATCAAAATCATTTTTCATTTTCTTTTCAACATTCCCTGAATTCTAGACTGATGAACAGAACTATAAATTTTTCCTCTGTGTGAATTATTCTTATTTAACTATGCAGTAAACAAAGACAGAACAGAATTAACTACAAATACTACATAGGGTTTTTTATGCACTTTCCAGCATGTCATATGCACGAAGCAATGACTTCCGAATATTTAGATTACATTTCATGACTGACTGGGAGTATGACCTTGGACAGATCACTGCTTTTGGACAATTATTGTTCTTGCCTCATTTGAAATTGTGACTAAAGACATAAAACACATCCTAATGGGCTCTTCGATGAATTGGGTAAAAATGGTTCTGTTAAGATTTTATACTCCAGTGAAGAACTAGCTGAATGCAAAGGATTATTCCCTCTATTTTTCTACCCTTCCACTTTCCTTAGACATTATACATTCCTTGTGTTTTCAGAAATGTCATAAGTCTGGTATTTTCAAAGTAAGTGCATCTCAATGGACTCAGTGGACTGGCTCTTTATCTGCTCAAACAACTCCAATCTGGTATTAATAGCTCAAGATGGACTTACATGTTGAAGAGTCACCCAATGTTCTACTTTCTTTATACCTGCTGATCCACCTTTGATGCCGGGAGTGCAGGATGGAGAAGGATAAAATGAAATAAAAGGCTGATTTGTTTGTACTAAGAGGGTTTTCCTCTTATATTTCTAAAGGTGATTAGGATGACTTTCGGCAAACACAATAGTGATTATCTACATGGCATAATGGAAGTAAACACTCAAGGAGAAAGTGACTTGATCCTTTTACTCAGCATGATCTAAACCATTATCTCCTGTTTTCTATGGAAAATAGTCTCTGCCGAGAAATTTGGTAACTCAGTAGGCTATTAATAGGATGTGGAATGTGATTATTCCTTTTGGATTACTTCAATATGTAATTACTTTTAGGAGCCAGCAGAAAGTAACTCTATTAAATGATAATTATAGGACTGTATTTGCTTTGAGGTTCTGTAATAGCACTAAACATGGGAGTTTTCATTAACTGTTTGCCATAGTTAATAAAGTAATTTTTCTTAAGAAGCAGCAATTCTCTGCAAAAGTATAGCTCAACAGTAGGATTAGTCTCCTAAAAGAGAAGGTAGGGGAGATGAATTGTGTAGTTGGCTGGCTCATCAGTGGTAATATAATCTCCATGAAATTATAGATGGCATCCACAAAGTACTGTGGTAAAATAAAATACTTATAAACCTCCCGAGAACAATATGCCACAATACAGTGTTTATAGAGGTTAATGTAGAAAATATGATTTTACATTAAAAATAAAGACTGAACAGGTGATGAAGATAAAGTTGGCCCACTCAGTAAAGCCCAGAACAGCCTGCTGTTTGTAGGAGGCATATTGTAAAGGCAGATCTTGCATACTGTAAATGCAGATCATACAGGGAATAGAGCAAAGCATTAGACTTCAAATGTAATTTGGAAATTATATCAACATATAAGTAAAATTATGAGCACAACCAGAGTTTTCTGGATAGCTGATCAAGTCTCCTCACTACTGACAAAGGTAAGTAAAAACTAAACTAATATTAACACTGAAAAATGTGAAAACAAAACAGGTGTATGATCCAGACTAGTACTGGAAACCAATTTGGGAAGATGGAAACTTCCAACAATTAAGGCAAGGATTGTCTTGTGCTAAAATACAGATACCTCAGAAAGCCTTACAAAATCTTTATGCAGACCTTTCTCAACTTAGCTAAGTACACATTGATTCAGTTCTCACCTGCACTCCTCTCCTGGAATAACATCACGACAAAAGTAAGCTCCTATATTACCCTCTGTACCAACTGAAGGTATGTGTCCTTGGCTGGAAACTCCTGTCTACCCTATTGTTTTGTAGAATTCTTTTCTCTCTCTGAAATAGAACATTATTTTAAGGTGTGTTAGTTTTGTTTTTGTTGCATTTGTTTAACTCTGTGAAGCTGTGTTACTGTGTCTGTCTAAAACACCTGATGGTCTAATAAAGAGCTGAATGACCAAAGGTGAGGAGGGAGAAAGGATAAGCAGGGCTGGCAGGCAGAAATAATATATAGAAGGAGAAATCTGAAAGGAGAAAGAAGTAGCCAGAGAAGGAGGAGGACTCCAAGGGCCAGCCACCCAGCTACACAGCAAGCCACGAAGTAAGAAATAATGTAGGTTTTACAGGAATAGAGAAAGATAAAAGCCCAGAGGCAAAAGGTAAATGGGATAATTTAAAGTTAAGAAAAACTGGCTAGCAACAAGTCAAGCTAAGGCTAGACATATATAAGTAAGAAAAAGTATATGTGTGTGATTTATTTGGGAGCTGGGAGGCAGGCCCCACAAATCCTCTCTCTCTCTCTCTCTCTCTCTCTCTCTCTCTCTCTCTCTCTCTCCCCTCTCTCTCTACCTCCCTCTCTGCCTCTCTCCCTCCCTCGTTCCCTCCTTCCAACACATCTCCTATACTGTGGATTGAACTTAGGTGCTCTTGCATACCATGAAAACACTCTTGCTTTCAGCTGCTGTAACTTGATCCCTTTTAGTTAACTTTGTTTTTGAGACAAGATCTTGCTAAGTTGTGTAAGCTTTCCTAGAACCCATTCTGTGGTTTAGGAAGTCCTTGAATTTGCAATTCTCCTGCTTCAAACTTCAGAGCAGGGGAGATCATAGGCCTGTGTCCCAGGTCTGGTTCAATTATTTCCTGAAGGAGCTTACTCCTACATAAAGCCAAGAAGGTTAAGGCTAAGGACAGAATAAAAGGATGCAAAGTAAAGATGCTATTTTTGAAATGATAAGGGCCATTTTAAAAGTGAACCCTAGCTTTACTGTAAGGTTCCTTTAAAACACATATCTCTGCAGAAGACTTGTCTCACTTCTTCTGAGAAAGCAATGAATTGGGAGAGAAAAGCCCCTGTCATAATACCTCAGGCATTTTCCCTCGTAGTCTCATTTTGATACATGCTTAATTTATAAGTCCCATAATTAAATGTTCTAGTCAGTTCACAAAATATTAAAATATGTCAAACCACATTCCCTCTAGATCCAGTAGCATAAGAAATATTCTTCTGCTTTAATATCACCACAGGAAGAAGTTAAAGCAATAACATCAAGCTTGACCACTTGGTTTAAAACTCAGGTCTACTCTTTATTTGCATGGTTGCCTTTCGGCAGATTATTTAATGGTTTTGTGCTTCATTTTCCTCATCTGTCAAGTGGGAATAATAATAACTACTTCCTGTGGTACAAAGAAAATTAAGTGAACAGAATAGGTGAGGAATCTCAACATAGTCCTTGGATTGTAGCTACTGGCGTTATGGTACTGATGGCAGTCATAACAGTGGTGGAGAAGTAGCAGTGTTCCTACATTAGTTTGAGACCTGTCTTCTTAGTCTTCTTTTAGTCATGAGGAAAGAAACGCACTTATATTCTTTACATGGATAGCATGGGGCTGTTAAAACAGCTATATCAAAAAGGGCCTACCTCTGTTTCCCATCCCGGATGGTTGTACTGGTCTCCGCATTTCATAGGCTGACACTGTCACAGATTTACATACACAGTTTCTACTGAGAAGGAATGCTCAGAGCATAACAGTATGGTCTGTGAATCAACATGATTACTTGATCTTCATCCCTGACTCTGCCATTAACTTTGTCCAGGGGCTGTGCCACTTCAGGTCTCTACAATCAAAGCATCTCCTCCTAACAACCTGCAAGTCTGTGACCTCCTTGACCCACAGAATGAGAAGCAGGAAGTACATTGATTACTGTCATTTTTTTTTTAAATGGACAAACAGTGCTTCATTTTAACCCATTCTGACAATACCACTGTCAGCACTTGTAGATACGGAGTTCTGCTCCCAGCCACACTGCATTGCAACTATGTTTGGAGGGGAAAGCCTGTGTGTGAAAGATTATGCTGCCTTACAAAGTTGAACTAATCTCTTTTCATGCTTTACTTGATATCAATATTCATAAAGCCATGCTTCCCCCGAAGGGTTTATCAATCTCTTTTTAAAAATTAGATAAATGGAGTTGTTTGCATATTGACCCTTTAAGCTTTCCCACTTGGTTTTCCTGCTGCTTCATGAATATCAAATCCAACACACACACACACACACACACACACACACACACACACACACACACATAATCATGAGGAAAATAAAATTAGACTCACTTATTCATATGTATCAAATGAATCTGTGTGTCAAAACAGAAGTGGCATTATTATTCCTTGTTTATTCTTCAACAGGAAGGCATTATTAGATTAGTGAAAATATTTGTGCTGCACAATATGAAAGGCATTTGTTTGTTATTTCTACTTCTCTGAATACATAGGAATTTTAGTACAAACCTCTGTTGTCTCTGACTGTGAAATTTGGATTGTGAATGATTTCAGGGGGTAGGCTGAAGATAAATCTTGGTCCATTGGCTGTGTCGTCCTGGTCATCTGCACTAACTGTAACTATTGGCTGAAAGAGAAAGGTGGCTCATAAATAAATGATGATATCAGCATATCTTTTATCCAGATTTTCCTAGCAGGCTAAAACCTCTGATTTTAAAATCTCTTAAAAGCAGTACTAAGACATGATTTTTTTTTTTTTTTTTTGGACAGAGGCAAGTAACTCAAGTTGATGATTACTAAATCAAACTCTATTTCAAATGCATTGCTTATGGGGGCAGGACAAGGGAAGCCGGATTTACCTGGTTGGAGAGTGGCTTGGTCTGATCACTCTCACAGATGAAGCCTTCATAAGGGGCAGCAAATTTAGGAGCATTGTCATTGACATCAAGGATCCTGATGGCCACTGGAACTTTGGCTTCCTGATGTCTGTTGTCTGAGAAAAGAGAATTCAGACAGTAAACAAATACTATATAATGATCCATGCTAATTCTCAGAGTGATCTTCTTCCACCTATATATGCAGTTCTAAGAATTGCATAATTATGGTTTGACTAGGAAATGTTCACACGTACTCATATCTTTAGGAGTTCATGGGCTTTGGGGAGTGATTCAATCCTGAGGGCTCTGATATAATTAAGAATCTATTGATGATTTTGTAATATTGTGGTATTACTTGGAAAATAATGAAAAGTAGAAAGTAGGGTCAAGTTAGAGGAATGATGTCACTGGAGCATACTTCATGTCTACCAAGACATGAGCATCTTTGCTCTGTAACATATTGCTCACCACAATGCTCTCTGTCTCCTTACAGGCACTTAAGAATGGAACAAGGGAACCCTAGGATGAAACTAGGAATCTGTTGGCACAACTAAATTGCTCTTCCCTTTAAGTTATTCTCCTGAGTACTCCTTACAGAGCTGGAAAAAAAAAACTAACACATGCTTTGTTGGCACAAAACCTATCTCAGATAAAAAGTGTGTGAAATTCTGTGGAAGGATTCCTGGAATAAATGTCATGCCTAAACCAGAAATACTATACCATTTTCCTACTTTGACTGAGAATAATTCTAAAGGTTACTAATAGAACCTAGTCCTGCTAGAAAGTAGTTTATTACCATGATTCTCAAAGTAGGTTCCCAAATGTAGCATCAGATCCACCTGGTCATTTGTTGCTCATATAAATGATTAGACTCTAGTACAAATCTACTGAATCAGGGATCTCAAGATTGGTCCAAGAAATTTTGTTATAATACGCCAGCTATGAGATGTGTTGAGAGAGTTTGATATATGATCAGGTTCAAGAATTAATGGTTAACACCTATGAAAAATGCCTTAAGTCTTGACTGTAAGGCTATTGTTTGAGGTTAAACATGATGATCATAAGTTTTAAACTGCTGGAGAAGGTAAGCCATCTGTGATGGCTATTTTTGGTCCTCAAGTTGACTACATCTGGAATTAACTAAAATCCAAATGACCAAGCACACTCATGAGGGATTTCTTTTTTTTTTTTAATTAAATCATTTGAAGTGGGAGGACACACTTCTAAACTGGATCTTTGAGATGGAAATATATACCTTTAATCCAGATATTTTGAGTGGAAATATCCATCTTTAATCTGAACCACACCTTTTGCTGGTGGCCTAAATAAAGTACAAGGAATAGGAAAGCTCTCTCTCTCTCTCTCATTGCCTAGTTGCTATCATCCTCACTACCATGTCCAATCTGTCACTGGCATTAGAGCCTACTTCTTCAGGATTTTAGCATGTACTGGAGACCAACTGAGACATCTAGCTTCGTAGACCACACACCTACTAGATTCTTGAGCCTTCCATTCACAGGCAGCCATGTTGGATTAGCTGGACCACAGCCTGTATGTTATTCTAATAAATTCCTTTTGATATATATAGAAAGAGTAATTCTGTAAGTTCTGTTGCTCTAGAGAACCGTGAGTAATAAACCATCTTTCTCAGTGTGCACACAAATTGTCCAAAGAAAATGAAAGCATTTCTACTTGGCTAATTATTGTTCTATGTGTACAACTAAAAATAAAATTTAAAAACCAAAAAATAATTATAATGATAATAACCTCAGGGACCTAAGATAAAATTAAATACTACTGTTCTATATATAAATAGATAGATAGATAGATAGATAGATAGATAATAGAATGCAGAAACAAAATGACTCTTAATGACATTCTGCTATACTCCTAAAACAGTGCCTTGCTCAACAATCATCAGAGAAAATTCTTCCTGCACCTGATAGGAACAAATACAGAGACCCACAATCAGGCATTGTGCAGAGAGTGAGAGACCTTGGAATACTCATCCCTAAAAGGAATCTGTATCAAATCCATCCCCTCAAGGAACCTTGAAGAAGAGGCAGAAGGAGTGTAAGAACCAGATGGGTTGGAAGATACCACAAACACAAGATGCTCTAAATCAACCTGAAAGTTCATATGAACTTCCAAAGTTTGGCACAGCTTGTACAAAGCCTACAAGGGTCTGCATTAACTCTGCATCATAGGGGTCTGAATTTATTATGGCCTCCAGTTTGGTGATTTTTTGGGATTCCTGAGTATGAAAAAAATTCAGATATGTTAGTTTTTGTTTTATCTTACTATATTTTATTTTATTATTATCCCTTAGAAGCCCATTTGTTTTTCTAATGAGAGACAGCTAGGGAGTAGATCCCAGTGGGATGGGAGGTAGACAGGAACTGAAAACAGGAGAGCGAGGGGTAATGTAATCAAGATATATTAGTTAGAAAAAATCTATTTCCAATAAAAAGAATAAAAAATCAAAAACAAAACAAAACAACTAAACAAAAAAATCCATCTCAGCAATTTTATTGTATAGACTAGAGTCAGAAGAATTAATATTTAGTAAAGTCAAATCAAAGCCCTTAGGAGAATACTTACGAATTTCTGCTGCAAAGACAGAGATATTGAGCCAGGCGGCTTCCTCTCTATCTAGAGGTTTCGTGGTTTTAATGAAACCATCCTCTGGATTAATTGTGAAAAACCTGTCGAGGTCAGTATGACGATCAATTGAATACCTAAGCAGAATGTAAATGAGGCAATTAGACCAAGATATTCAGAGCAGCTTAATATTTGAATATTGTATCTATGTTATGTTTAAAGCAACTTTTTTTCAACTGATCTCATGACTTAGGTTATCTTTTTAATCAAATTTATTTTTCAAACTTTACACATGAATCTTTTATAGAAATCATTTTGGTACATTGGACTTCTTTATTCAGTACAATGAATGAAAATGCTGTTTAGCATATTTGATTGAGAAGTATAATAATGTGTTGCATATTTCTCCATATTTACTATAATCACCCACCATCTGAATATTTATGAAATTGTGTTTGGGGAGTGAGTTTGTCTCACTCCCAAAGTACTCAGAAAGTCACAAATATATCAAACCTTTGCCAAATTTTGACATATGAAATATTAAATAGTTTCAAGGTTAACTAAATTCACATCCAAGATCATTTACAGATCTAAATATCAGTATTTTCCACATGTAAAGAAAAGTGCTTGCTGTATTCTGCATCTTTTTTGTTTTGTTTTGTTTTGTTAGCTATAGAGACCTGTACGTAATTTGGTTCTGAATTCCAAGGTGCAAACACAAGCCATGCTCTGCCAGTTACTTGAAGGTCATTCTCTTCATTCCTTACTGAATGTGCTGCACTCCACAGCAAAGTGCAAAAGTTTTATCAAGTCCTAATCACTTGGAATTTGTCTCTTTCAAAGTCACAAAGATTCTCAGAATATTATGGAGATGTCTTTATCATAAAGAAACTTGGCTTTAATAGAGGTGAGGTAAAATAACTTAGCCAGACTTGGCACATACAAGCAACTTAGTTTTAA
Source organism: Peromyscus aztecus (assembly GCA_902168405.1). Classification (NCBI taxonomy): domain Eukaryota; kingdom Metazoa; phylum Chordata; class Mammalia; order Rodentia; family Cricetidae; genus Peromyscus; species Peromyscus aztecus. The sequence continues at coordinate 46,671 of CABHPQ010135887.1, forward strand.
TAGGTCTGCTAAGCTTGAAGGGTCCCACTAATTCATTTCACCAGGGAGGGAATTTTCCAAATCTTAGATGTTTTTGAAACATTTTCATAAAATGTATAGAATACATCAGTAATGGTTAAAAATATAAGAATATTAGCGGTAGCATGGATTCTGGATATCAAAGAACCTACTCTCCTAATTTATACAGGATGAAATTTACAAATGGTATATGTCTAATTTCTGAGGAAACAATGTTGAAGGCCAGATATTCCTATCTCAGATCAGTCACATCCTTTCCAGGAAAGATAGTCATTCATGGACAACAATGTTATGGTATTCAAAACATGAGGTCATTCATAATGGACTTTGAATACAGTGCCTTATGAGAAATGAATAGGTTTCCTTTTTCATGGGGATGAGCTTCAGTTTGGTCTTGCATTTCATCAAAGCCAGAAAGAGTCTGTAGCTCAGCCCTCAGCATATAATTCTATGTACAATAACAGAAGACTTGTTTTTTGGCACAAGGCAGTTTCCTATTTAAGTAACATGTCAGCACATATACAATAAGGAAGGTGGTAAGGCAAGACATAATTCTAAAGATATAAAACTCATCCATGGATCTGGATTTTGTAAAATCTTAAATCCAGTCATGCCCCACTGCACATAATCTGAATAGTATAATTTTGAAAAAGTCACTTAAAATTGCTTAACTTTAACATATTTATCTTTACACTAGAACAGCAATTGCAACTAACTTTATATTATATGTGAGAATTAAATGAAGCATCCTCAAAACTCACCCACATTAAGCAATGCAACCCAAATTGTTATTTTAGTTTTTGCTCCTGCTGCTGTTATATTGAGGGAGAAAATATGAAATCTCTTGAATGTCAGAGGGTAGCCTCCATTGTGAAGCCAATGAGAAACCATGGTAGAACTTTAAGCAAATAAGCAAATAAATGAAATCAGAACAACTGAGTGATGACTCTGCTAGTGTAGTAAAGATGATCCAAAAGAAAAAAAGAGCAGAGAAAATTTAAGAATTAGATATAGTTTTCAAAATAAGAGAAATAGCTACTGAAATGGCAGAGGGATTGAAAACTATGTGATTAATGGAGTAGCAGTAGGAGTCAGTCGAGATTTAGATATCTGAGATGGCCATGAGAGTTTTCAAACTTTATGGCCTCACTGTCTAAGAGAGCAGCACTATTGGAAGACACAAAATTAAGTTAATTTAGCAGAAAATAGAGATTGAAGTTCAACTCGGAATAGGTTGCAATGTTAAGAGAGCAAAGATCTAATTCTATGATAGACAGAGATATATAATTTGTTGTTTGAGTGTGACATGTGGTGGTGGTGCTAGCGGTGGTGGTGATACATTTGTGTATATACAGATGCACGTTGTAGGAGAAAATACCTCTATGTACATGTGCATTTAGAGGCTGCAGGAAAACCTTGGTTATTGGTATTCAAGAACTGTATACCACATTTTAGGGGACAGAGTCTGTCACCAGACTGGAGCTCTCCAAGTAAGCTAGGCTCATGGTCAAAAAGCCCCAGGGATCCACTTGTCTCTTCTTCAGAACCAGAATTATAAGTGTGATCAACCATAACCAGCATTTTCTTGTGGGTTCTTGGGATCAAATTCAGATCACCATGCTTCCCAACTAAGTACTTTACTAAGATACACCTGTGCCCTTCTTTCTATTTTTAAATAAGGCACAGTAAACATGAGCTCACAGATACCTCTATTGTGCTTCCATAGCACTGAAACCTGAACTCATGGCATTGTTGATGCTTCCCAGGCACTCTAACACTGATCTATATACCCATCTCTGCCTACAAATATTTTAGGAAGAATAAGTAAGCAGTGAAGAAAGAACAACAGAGGATTAAATATTAACAGCATATACTCATAAATTCAGAATTAGAATCAGGAGAAAAATCAGCCCAGAGGCAAAGGATGTGAAAGACTAACTCAATTCAATCATAGTATGAGTGAAATCCTATAGGTGAGTGGACATAGAGAGAGTTCGAAGTCAAACACTGAGCCTTGGGGAGACCCCAGTGCTTGAAAAGTGATCAAACACTAAACAAAACACCAGGTGGGAGGCAGGAAGGATTGAATGTAAAACAAGGAGAGAGAATGCTTCAGTAAAAAAAAATGCTAAAAAATGTGTTAAATATTATATAGAATCTGAGAAGAGAGCTCTGCAAATACGTAAGAGGTTCAGAATATTGCATATACAAGAGGACCTGAATTCAGATACTCATTAACCACATAAAGGCCCATCATGATGGCATTCATCTACAACACCAGTGCTGAGGTACAACAGACAGATCCTTGGTGCTTGCTATCCAGGCAGCCTAACCATTTGGTGAGCTGTATGTTCAATAAGAAGCTCTATGTAAAAACGAATTAAGGTGTAGAGCAACAGATATAGATATCCAGCACTGAACTCTGACTTGTCAATGTGTATGTGGACAAGTGTATGTGACCCCTCATGCACAAACATATGCACATACACCCAACACATGCACTTACACACACACACACACACACACACACACACACACACACA